>DWHP01000424.1:0-20182 GCA_018247895.1 Parnassius honrathi
CGGAAACCGGCTTGTTCGGGAGGCTGGAAGTCGTCAAGTCTGCGTGCGAGACGATTCGTAATGACTCTCGAAAACAGAACGTAGACACGGCTCGGAAGGGATATTTTTTGTTATTATCTATAACTTAAATAATTATCATTAACAATCACTTGGCTGAGACATTAGTACTCATATATTTTGTTAATAACTTACCATTTGATTTTTAAATTGGTTGCGAATATAAATTTTATATTTGTACAAATGTCACAATTGAGCACATGGTTCATCTGATGGTGAATGGAGGCTGTGCTTCGTCGTATGCATTATCGTCGTGCGTACATGTATTGTCTACATTCTCCATTAAGTATCAAAATGCATATGCGTTTTCTCCCCCGACGCCTAAGAGATTCGATCGTTTCTATTAAAAAGGCTGAGTAATTAAGGTTCTCGTCATCACACCTATATTAAAACGGCAGTGTTATGCAGCTATTTGATGCTGGTATTCTGTGATAACAGTGGTACTGCCTCGGTCCAGACTGCTGCATCCAGAAAGCAGCTGAAGCGTGACCACTGTAACGTTGGAAGGTATCACTTAGAAACGCGTAAAACAAAAACATTGTTGCGATGTTGTTATATTTTTTTAATGTTTTTAACGTGGTAGATCCATTATGCTTGTAGCACGAATAGGTCGGCTCGACCGGAGACAGACTAGGCACAGACTAGGACAGAATAACCGCTAAAAATAGCAGCTCAATGCTGCGTGGTGAGTGTAGAGCAGCTGAGATAGACGAGGCATTTTATCTTAGTCCTAAGGAGTGACAAAGTATCTGCACTTTGTTTCTTATTCGAGCATAGATGTAGATGTCTATGGACCACAGCAAACACTTACCATCAGGTGGACTGCTTGTCGCGCTTATTCTATAAAAATTGTGAGCCGGCGTGGGACGCCTGGCCGATGGAGACATGGAAGTTATTTTGTACAGATAATATGCAAAAAATAACAGTTTACGATGGGAAATAACTACGGCATAAAGAAAATTAAATATTAAGAATTTTTTGCAGGAACAAGACTGTTTATTTAGTAACCATTTCATTATTTATTCATTAAATACAATAAATAAAAATTCAACAAATTTATTAAAATAAAAAACTCAATTCTTTTAAATGACGCATGTCTTATACATACTGCTGTATACATACATACTATCATATAGCGTGGCGACGCTTGCCGTGGCGACGCGTCGTCACAAACAGTCGGTCAGACCCGCCTAGGGTTGCCAGGTCTTTAAACCGAAAAGCCAGACAGACCATCCAGCTTAGCCGGACATTTTGGTAAAAAGACCGGACACCCTTAATTATTCAGTCTTAGTATAACACTATAATATATTTTTAAAGTAAAACAATGCTTGTATCATTTACCGTAAAATCTTAAATTCTAATGAAATGACAGTAAAATTGAATGAATCAGTGTTCTTTATTATTAATCATTCAGTATTCATTACAACACTAATTTCAATAATTGCAAAAGTATGTATTTAAGTACATGAAAAATGTAAAAAAAATAGTCAAATATAAAAGCCTAACAAAAGCCGGACAGGCCGGACACCGTCTAATTTGGCCGGACACGCAATCAAAAAGCCTGACTCCGTCCGGCTTTATCTGTACGCCTGGCAACGCTAGACCCGCCGCTATAGATGTTTCACATCAACAATCGTTGCATTGTATGCTTGGCAGCTTGATTTTCCAAAGGGTAATCATTATAGCAGTAAGCATTGATCATAATGATTTGGAATCGAAGAAATGCTGTGTTAGCCGTTAATAAACTGAGCGAAAATACCTTTAATTCTGCATCCGGTAAATATGGTCACTTTCTTATAAAACTAAAAAACTATGGCCTTGTTTGCATAGATGGTTGTGTGATACGATAGCTCTTCACCGGACAGGACATTTAAATAATAAAGGGTCAAAAGGGCGCTGCTTCATCTAAGCCATTTTAACAGTCGACATTATAGTAAATATTTTAGTCGATTTTAGTATGGTACAGTGTATGTTCATTTTTCGAAGTGGTCCTATTTATTGCCAAAAATTGTTTGCTCCTTTTTTCTTAACAAGTATATTATAGTTTACCACTTTGTGTTTTTGACTCTATCCTTCTTCTAGTTTTGGTTTTATAGGATGACAAAGCTTAAGGTGACCATATTATCCTCACGTACCCAATACCAAGTCATGTATTGTTAGTACGCCTAAAACTTACTGCCATATCATACCTTATTACCATAACCACAAAGCACTGGCCTGTACCAACAGCATCTACCGACTTTCTGCATCTCTTACCAGGTCGTCACTCCATCTAGTCGTTACAGCACTGCATTTCGTGTACCGATACGAGGCTGCCACTTAAGAACCTTTCTCCCTCATCGCTTGTCGGTTCTTCGAGCTATATCGCCGGCCCATTACAATTTCAGCTTACTGACCCGTTAGGCTTATCTTTTACTCTGGTTCACAGACGTTAAAAAAATATACGGTTATCTTCATTTTGCCATTCTTGTTCATAATTTATGGTTTTATGAAAAATCAAAAAAAAAAAGTAAAAACTAGATTTACTTGTATGTACGAGAAGAGTTACTGTTACCGTTACAGCTTGTTAAAGTCCACTGCTAAACATAGGCCTCCCCCATAGATTGCTGCATAGGGGTGACATTTGCCATAGTTGCCACGCTTGGTTGGTGGCAACCTCATTTTTAATTTTAAGTCATTATTAGGAAAACGCTGCTGCCCATCTCCTGATTTATTTTCCCGCCGTCGCCTCTTGCAATACCCGCTAGATGATATGGGGTTGTGGATATCCTTACATAGCTAAACAGTAAATGTACGGGAAAGGAAAGAATAAGAGATACACACGAGCACACAAACCCCTTGATGGTGAATTCTGCGGCGCATACAGGTAGACACACCTATATCAATACTTTATTAAGAATAAAATGCCATTCCATTTTAATCCTTAATCGAGGATAGATTTGTCACCCTCTGAGGACTTAGATCATATACGAGTATATAAACTTTGGGAATTAAAAAAGTAAAAATTGAGTACCAGTGTAATAGAAGCATAATGCTGTTGTGTTTCGTACGGTGAGTGTAAAGAACCGGAGATCCTTTATATTAGAAACGAGGCATTCCATCTTAGTCCTCAGGAAATGAAATGAAATGAATAATTTTTATTAAATATAGATTATTGTATAATACTTATTGAAAGTCGTTTTTTTATTTACCACTGGTTCGGAAAAAACTTCTTACCTGGAAAGAACCAGCAAGAAACCCAGCGGGACGTTTTTTAAAACATATTTGACTTTACAATAATTTTCTTTGTACAATTTTTTTATTATGACGCAGAGAAACCCTGAGCGTAGCCCTCTCCATAGCTGCTGAGCGACTTTGAACTTCCTCATACGACCATCAGGGAAGGACCACGTCTCAAATCCATAGGTCATCACCGGCAACACGCACTGGTTGTACAATCTAGTTTTGAGATTTTGTCTTAGGAATGAGGATATGCGCAGTACCAGAGTGACCACCATAGCCCAACGGATTAATAATCTGAAGTGGCAATGGGCCAGCCATATAGCTCGAAGAACCGACAACCGATAGGGATGAAAGGTTCTCGAGTGGCAGCCTCGTACCAGCAGGCGAAGTGTAGGGTGTACCCCCACTAGATGAAGTGACGACCTTGGGGGAGGCCTATGTTCAGCAGTGGATCTGTGATGATGATGATGATGAATTTTTTTAGAACCAGCATGGTGTCGATCACTTCTTTCGCAGGGGCTATTTTCATTTATGTGTTCTTTGATATTATAACAACATTTTTGTAAAAATTTTCTTTAATAAAACATTAAACTTGTTTATTGGCAAATTATGTACATTTTCTGATATTTTGTTACAAAGGCAAATACATTGCCCCATAAATGAATTACTAATTCTGTGGAGTCTAGTAACTGGTATTACAACCTTATCTTTGTTCCTAGTGCTTGTAAGTATGAACATGTTTATTCTTATCAAACCTATTTATGTTTTTATGTTTATACATTTCATTTTCGTAAATATGTAGTTGTATATGTGTTTTCCTAAAGAAATAAAATCGCCAAAGCTAATATGTTTATTTCTTTAAGTTTTTCTCTAAGGCACTCTTGACAATTTGAGCTGTAATAAATCTCCCATACGGTTTCTCTTCTGCAAAACAAATATGGCTTTAATGTCAGTCACATTATCCCATAGAAAAATTCCCTAAGACATTACGCTATGAAAGTAACTAAAATAAACTAATTTAGCTGTCCCAACATTGGTGAGACTTTTAATCGTTCTTACAGCATATGCTGCAGAACTAAGTCTGCTTGCTAGTTTAGATATATGGGGGTCCCATTGAAGCTTCTCGTCAATAGTAACACCAAGAAAAATAGTGGTATCCAGAAGGGTGACAACGCATCTGCATTTTGATTCTTAATTGAGGATAGATGTAGGTGTCTATGAGCCACAGCATCCGGTTACCATCAGGGGGGCTGTATTTTTGTTTGTCACCCTTATTTAAAAAAAAAGGACGTAAGGGGGTGATGGATTATCCTACTCTCCACCATGGCAAGGCTTTTTAGAATCATCATCATGATTGACGCGTGTTGAAGTACATTACACAAGACGGCTCAGTGGTACAGTGCCAAATATCACCGTAAACCGCCTCCACGATGAAGAAAAAAATGTTTGCCTGCAAGGGAGAGGGGGGAGGGTCTGTCTTTGATTACTCTGAAAATTGACCTGTCATAAAACATTGTAGTATGCATTTATTTTTCACAAGAAACTTAATAAAGATATGATTCCATACAATTTCCTTCTTTATTGCTGTGTTATAACTAAATTAAACTAACGAAAAACTAACTGAAGAAAACTAAATTAACGCTACCGTTCTTCAGCGTAAAGTGCACCTAAATTAAAAATTTTGAACTCAACGTGTTGTCTAAAGCCCTCTTTATTACTCTTTTTACATGGTTGTTATATATTTTATTAATATAATAAGCACCTACTAAACAAAGTGGATACAGATCAGCATCCTTCCAGGATGTTCCCTGTAACGTTATACTACGTTCTAACAAACTTAATTTTAAACATGTTGTAGAGATACACCATTTTTCTATAGTTATAAGGTTGAAATTAGAATAAACAATGGTTGGATTGGAGCATAATAGATTTTGTTTTTGTTAATAGCTACCTTCCAGATAGTGGCACATCTGTCGCATCGTATCACGTTCTCGCCGCTCCTTGAACACGATCACACGTTTTTCACACATTTGAACGTAGCATCCGATCTATTTTAGGGGGCAGGTGTATTGTATCCTGCCAGATGGTTATTAGGTGTATTTATGCACGCTCCTCCACAAAAATTATAAATTGTACATGGTAGTGCCACGCTGCAGCACATTGTGGTTGTATCACGAACGGGTCTGCTCGACCGGGGAAGGACCACGCTCTCATAGAATTCTAGCGTAAAATGGCAGCTTAATGTTACTGTGTTTCGTATGATATAACCGGAGACCCTTTTTACTGGAAAACAGGCGTTTCATCTTAGTTATTATTGGCGAGAATGCATTTTGATTCACACTCAAGGTTAAATGTGGGCTATGGGCCACAACATCCACTTACAATAAAGTGGACTGGGTGCTTGTTTGTCG
Organism: Parnassius honrathi; assembly: GCA_018247895.1. Lineage (NCBI taxonomy): Eukaryota > Metazoa > Arthropoda > Insecta > Lepidoptera > Papilionidae > Parnassius > Parnassius honrathi. Next base: position 5,691 of record DWHP01000424.1, read on the forward strand.
CCCATACAGCTCTATAAAAAAACTGTATTATGGCTGCTGCAGAAATAGTTTAGCTTAACCGGGGAATGACAATGTTCACACAGTACTATCAATACCATATATATGTATATATATAAACATATATGTCTCATATATGTATGTGGTGGGCTTAGATGGTTAGCGCCCGTTGTAAATTTCACAGTACAATGAAATTATAAACCGCAATTTTAAGTGCACGTTTATCATGTGCTCAGCGATGAAGAAAAACATCGCGAGGAAACCTGCATGTCTAAGAAAAAAAATGTTTCGAAGACATATGACGTTCGCTTGCAAGCATTGGAGCAGCGCGGCGGTCACATCCTCCAACTTCCTTGCCCTAAAATCTTCTCAGAAATGAGCGGAGACCTGTGCCCAGCAGTGGGACTTACGTAGGATGTAACTATATGTAACATATAAAAAAGTAGTACTGTCTTTCGTATGCCAAGTGATGAGAATTCACACGAGACATTCCAACTTCATCCTCACGGGTGACAGGGACCTGCATGATTCCTAATATAGGATGAATTTATTTGTAGATTACAGCATTTAGTTACCATCAGATGGACTATATACACTTAATTACCCTACTTGTATAAAAGCTCTCAATAGCATAACAATGGTATTAAGAATTATTTAACTTACCGGAACGCTTTCTTTTCTGCCTGAAGTCCGTCTGGGTTAGGTTTTAATATTTCAAATTTTCTGCCGATAGTCAGCAACGCACTCAATATTGTGTTCCAGTTTTAAGTGCTTGGAGAGTTAGTATAATTCAGCCTGTGTGCATTACGACAGTCCCCCCTGTTTTACTTCCGATATGATCGCATGCCCGCTACAAGGGTAAGTTAGAACTAATGGGCTACTAATATGATTGCGTGTTTTTTATAGTGTAGTGTAGGCTGACAAACGAGCACACAGTTCAACTCATTGTGAGTGGATACTGTGGCTCATAAACATCTACATTTGTTCTCGATTATGAATTAAAATGCAGATGCTTTTTTACCCCTGAGGACTAAGATGGAATGCCTCGTTTTCAGTGATAAGGTCCGGTTTTCTATGCTCACAATACGAAATACAGCAGCGATTTAATGCTGGAATTCTGTGAGAGCGTGGTTCCCCGTTCGAGTCGACCCATTCGTGCTACAACCATTGTATAACTGTACGACCTGTAGCGTGGCTCTACCACGTGTAAAACGCGTTTATTTTTGGCACTCATTTTTGGCCTACGCATTTGGTATTCGAAGCCAGTTCACGACGTTTCTCTTCGTTGTAGAGCACGTCGTAAATAAGCACTAAAATTGAACCCTTATTTGGTTCGCGTACTGTGAAATCTATCGATCATAGTAATCACTTATTTTTCGTTCGTTCGTTCGTGGCGTAATGGATTAGCATTAATCTGCGACGCTGAGGGCTGCGGATTCGAATCCCGCTCGGAACAAGTATTTTGTCAAGCAATTTATGTTTGTAAGCCTCCTTCATGATACAGGAGAAAATATTGGCTTGGGGGTAACGTTTTTAAAAAAAAGAAATGGATTGTGTGCTCATTAATATGTCTATTACAAAATACTTTTATAACAAATACAACTTTTAATCATCATATAAAAGTTATTAAGAGGATAAAAAACAACAGAAAAAAAAATTACACTTATATAAATAAAATAGTTCAACTGTCTCACTTTTACAATCAATCGGGTTATAATTTATTCGTTGGATAATATTTACTTGACCTAAAAATCAGCCCTAAAAGAATTAGTTATCACTCGCTGTAAACTTTAAATTTCTGAACCAAAGGCCCCTACAGAGCGCAGCTTAATGAACAATCTAAACACTGAGATCCAGGTCATCGTGTAAATACTAGGCTGCTATCAATGTTATTAATTTGGTTATGAGAACGATTGCGTGGAAGTGAGGCCAAATTTAATAAACACCCCGGCAGATGTTTCCGTTTCGCACAACTTCCCAGTGACGCTCAAAATATTAAGTTATAATTGAATAAATTGAAAGTTATTTTCTCGGCTGATAAATCAAACGATAATAAGTTAAGCTGAAGGCGATTGTCGCCAGATGTTTTGTTTAAAGTTAAAGGATAATGTAGTTAGAGCCTATACGTCCAGACTTTTCTCATTTCCGAGAGGGTTCTTAGGGCCTTAGGGCAAAGGAGTGTCCGCAGCACTGCCCCAATACGTGTTTGCGAAACATGACTTCGATTTGTTTCGTATTTTTTAATTCTCAGACATGTTGGTTTCCTCAAGATTTTATTTCCTCGCCCCCAAGTACCAGAGGGTTTCTAGTTCGTGTTGCTTTGCGTGGTGACCCATGCCATACTTCATCAATATTGGTTAAATATGCTACTTTTTTTCGGTTTCAGCTCTACACATAGCATCCACCACCCTACCAAAGGTAGAAGCCCTACCAAAGGTAGAGAATGTGTTTTCGACATTAAACTCACCCTTTTATAAAATTGTTTTGAGTGCATTAAAAAATTTCTAGTCTATGGTTATAGCAAGAATGGGTCGGTTCGACCAGGGAAAGACCATGTGAGTGTAGAGAGCCGGAGACCCTTTTTACTGGAAGCGAGGCATTCGATCTTAGTCCTCACGTATGACATCGCATCTGCATTTTGATTAGTAATCGAGGATAAATGTAGATGTCTATGGGCCACAGCATCCACTTACCGTCAGGTGGACCGTGTGCACGTTTGTCACCCTTATCCTATATAGAAGAAACGTCTAACATATATCAATCAGCCTTTGTTGACTCATAGATTGCCTGATAGGGCAGGCAACCGAGACGGCAATTTTTTATCTTGAGTTATTTTAAGGAAGATGCTACCGATCATCTCCTGTCAAATTTTTCCGCTGTTGCTCCTACAACTCCCACGTAAATATAATATGGGGGAGTGGATTCTTATTTTCTTGTAAATACTAATGTAGTATTGCAATTAGTCAAGTATAATTTTACCTAGTTTGTTAAAAAAATTATAAGTTGAACAATAAAAAGGAATAATGTTTACTTATCTCGCACGAAAGTGTCAGAAATAGATGACGATAACCCAAAAATATAGGAAGAAAAAGATATGCGTGGGTAAAGTATTTTTTTATAGGATAAGGGTAACAAACGAGCATACCTGTTAGTAAGTGACTGCTGTGGCCCATAGACATCATCTACATGTAACTTCGATTAAGAATCGAAACGCAGATGCGTTGTTACCCTTGAGGACTAAGATGGAATGCCTCGAATTCAGTAAAACGGACCTCCAATTCTTCACACTCACCATACGAATCACAGCAGTATTAAGCTGCTATTTTCCGCTGGTATTCTGTGAGAAATAAGTATAGTGGATTGTTTGTCACATTCCAACACCTACTCTTGTGTCCAGATTGCGTGCTCGGAGTTTGTTAGCTACTCTTCTTGCGTAACAAGACGTCACGCTTAGAGAGTGAGTTTCAAAAGTTAGAAAAGTATCAAAATCAAAATAATATCTAAAATGAATAGTACGCCATTTGTTTTATTCAAAAAATAATTTTAACCCGAAATTTCCTCTATAATCGAGAGTTCTTTTACGTACATCAGTTGTAAATAGACGCCCAAAATGTAAAGAAGCAATTTTTTTAAATAAAAAAACATTAAATCACAATATACTTAGGTATCGATAAAAACTTCAATAGTGTAGAAAAACAACTTAAAAGTGATTTGCTAGGGGTGCGAGCGTCAGACACACATTGATAGAGGGTAGCGGCATTGTCACTAAACAGTACCTACTGTACAAATTAACCGGTTTGACCTACCAGGTTACGTACTTTCCCACACTTTCAAATTCCTCCCCAGCCAAGTGATTAATTTTTTTGCACATGCGTGCAGCTCACACGCGACAGAAGTGAAACCTTCAAATGAAATGAAATATAAAATAAGAAACCTTACGGCTAATGATTTATAATTTAAGCTACAACTTCGGCATAAAATATCATCATAATCATTACAGCCCTTCACAAGTCCACTGCTGAACATAGGCCTTCCCCAAGGAATGCCACAAAGCACGGTCCTGAGCCACCTGCATCCATCGACTTCCTGCATGTCTTACCAAGTCATCACTCCATTTAGTGGTGTGACGCCCTACAGTTCACCTGCCGGTACAAGGCTGCGACTTTAGAACCTTTTTTCTCCATCGGTTATCGGTTCCTCGAACTTTATGGCCAGCCCATTGTCACTTCAGTTTACGAATCAATTGGGCTATGTCGGTTACTCTGGTTCTACTGTGGATATCCTCATTCCTAAGTTTATCACTCAGAGAAACTCCGAGCATAGCCCTCTCCATAGATCGCTGAGTGACTTTGAGTTTCCTCATACCGCCGGTAGTGAAATAACTCATCTCAGATAATTAGGTCATCACTGGCAACACGCACTGTTTGTACAATCTAGTTTTGAGATTTTGAGGTATACCCTGACGAGAAGATGTGTCGCAATCTCTCGAACGCTGCCCAGCCGAGTTGAATCTGTTGATTGACGCAGTGACCCCGAAGTAAAACTTAACTTTATTTTTGTTACAAAAGTTATTACATACCTTTTGTTCAGTAAACTTATTTTTGTCCCAACTGCCATTAAAATTGTTACCATTTTAAAATAAGTAAATCTTTTATGGGCAAGTTATAGACATTGTTATTGTTATAGAATGATGTGTTCTATAATTGGTAGTATGTAGTAATTTGGAGATCCATACAAATAAATAAATAAATAAGTGGGTCTTTGACTACGACACTAGACGCCACTACTCCGTGTCCAGGGCAAGATCTCGTCAGTTGTCCTCAGATTCCACCCGGTCGTTCCAGGGACATTTAGGTCGGCCAACTGGACGGCGGACACTCAGTTGACCCAAATATGCTCTCTTTACACTACGATTTACTCACATCCGTTTTACATGTCCGTGACCAAGTCACCGGAAGCGATGTGCTTTTATTTCTCCAATTGTGTTTGGTTTGGCCATGAGTTTCATTTCTTTTATCACCCATTCATTCCTTGTATCATTATTTTTCTTTATAAAATATGGATGACCGGTCCGACCGAAGGGGACGCTGTTGAGCCGACCCAACCGTGCTATAACTATATAGCTACAGCATTCTTATTTAAGGTTAGCTGACACATAAAAACAGGAACTTATATAATATTTAATATATTTTTATTTGTACAAAATATTATTAGAATCGGGAAACAAGCCCCTACGACACTGTTGCCAAAGCAGTCGCTAACTATAAGCATCATGCATGGGAATGTATTGATTTGTTGTGCTTTACGTGATATAGCCACGGTGCAGTAATATTATGGTTGAAGCACGAATATGTCCGGTCGACTAGGGAGGGACCACGCTCTCAGAGAATACTAAAGAAAAATAGCAGCTTAATGCTGCTATTTTGCTTGTGGTGAGTGTAAAGAACCGGAGAACCTTTTTACTGGACACGAGCCACACCATCTCCGTCATCAGGGGTGACGACACGTCTGCATTTTGATTCTTAATGTGGATTGAAATAGATCCCTTTGGGTCACAACATACACTAAGCATCAGGTGGAGTTTGTGCCCTTTTGTTAACCTTATTCTATTAAATAAATCTATTATTTAATTATAGTTTGACTCATTACCACAAGTCTATTTATTGTGGGTTCTGACCAGACATGCATATTTGTCCATCGCACACGCAGACAGACTAACTGCATTAGGTCCGCGACACCACAAGGCTTGCACTACTTGAATACATAATGGGACGGAGAACAATTACATTCTGTTTAGCTTGTACCGATCGGAAGTCTAGGAAATATAATACATACGATATTCTGTTTGAATACGTGTTATAATACATTTGTGCCTAATATCGTAATATGACATGCGTAACCATGTTTCGCTAAACTTTACTATGTGGTAGCAGTATAGGGAATCTCATCACCGATGTGTCATCATCTTAGTGGCTTCGTATGACAAGTTACGTAATGGAGTCGTATTGCAGTTTTGTCATTTTTGTAACGGGTCGTCTCTACTAGGGAAGGACCGTGCTTTCAGAGAATTTCAGCATAAAATAGCAGCTTAAATGCTGCTGTGTTTCGTATGGTGAGCGTAGAGAACCGGAAACCTTTTTAATCCAAACGAGGGTTTACCTCTCAATCCTAAGGGGTGACAACGCACTTGTTGTTAATCAAGGACCGAGGATAGATGTAGTCTTTCGGTCACAGCCGTCTTGAAATCAGATAGACTATGTTATTTTTTTATAGAATAGGGGCCAAACAATCATGCGGCTCACCTCATGGTAAGTGACTACCGCCGCCCATAAACAAATGTAACATCTCGGGTTACCGGTCTTTTAGAAATGAGTAAGCTCTGTTCTTGAATGTCCCTAAGTCGTATTGGTCCAGAAAAATAGATTTTTCCGATTTTTCCTCGTACGACTTCTCCGTGGAATCCCACAAAGAGGTCGTACGAGGAAAAAATTTTCTAGTGAAACATATAGTGGTGAACCGCCAAGCATCCAGATGGTGCGGAGGGTATCATGAATTTTGTCGCGACGTGCCTTCGTTGGTGGCTCGTATTTATCCAAACAATTCCTCAGAGCACTCTCCGTGGTATATGCGATAGAAGATGCAAAGGGATGCGACAACTCTTCACAGCGCCAGTGAATCAAACAGATCCGAGAGGACTTTAGCCAAACCTGCGCCTTGTAAATTTACAGACGGTGTGCCGGCATGAAATACTGTCTCGATCTACTGACCAAGCCAAGCTTATTAGTGGCCAATTGTGTTCGTTTGTGTGCGCCGGTCTGTCTGATATGCTTGGTGACTGTGACAAATCCTCCGTTCATTGCAAAATGCTCACGCCCAGCAATGGGATTTTACGGGGAGATTTTCATCAGCCTGTAAAATATTTGTAAGTACGGAATGCTTGCAAGTGCGAGTACGTATCCATTGTTATTGTTACATCGTATTGAATAACTATTAAACTTAAGCCCTACTCAAAAATTCTTACAAATAACGGTTTCGAGCTGTTTCCGCCCCTGTCGCCTTGCAAAAGTTGGATCATAACTTAATTTGTTGGGAGGTCACCCTACACTCGACTTCCCGACACAAAGCTGCTACTCGAGAACTTTTTTCTTTAATTCTTTGCGGTTTTGAAAGTTACATGACCAGCCAATAACTGCTTCCTCAGCTACTCAATCCATTTTTCGTGAGTCAGATCTCATTCTTGAGAGATAACCATAAAAAGTCAATTAGGTTATCACTTTTACGATTTCACAAAGTTAGTTATGTATGTTCTTCGGATAAAATATAGTCTAGATCCCTCTTAACATTCTTCGTTCTCGAGTTTTCATCGCAAGCGGTGCAGCTATTCCGAAAATTTTAGACAGAACGGACAGACACACAGACAGACATAATGTTTAATCATGTTTATTCAAGTCATAATAGCATGCAAATAAGTCCCTGTCTTTAACTGGTATTCTGAATTAATTCGATATTAAAAAGAGACTCTATACTTTTGTTTAAATGTATAGATATTTCTTGACGATTTTTAGCATTCAGTACGCAAAATGAATAACATTATTAACGCATAATATAATCGTAGATTTGCACTTCTCTGTACTGTATTGCACAGCATATAAATATTAGGAATGATGCAAATTCTTTATCTTAAAATATGCAAAGAGGTTTTATTGACACTTGTTGACGTGTTGACTATACATATTATGGTTTGACGGATAAATTATGACAATCATACATAATGAATGTCGTAATTATTATGAATATTAATTAGTTTTAATGCGTAAATTGTTATTATATTTAAAAACAATAATATGAATAATTGTTAGAATTTAAATAGAATTGTTGCACGCCATGCAGCATAAAGGTAAGAAACTATATCTGCTGTCTCGTTCCAACCCTGACGATGAAAGTCTTAATTATGTTCTACATTAGTCTGCTGCTGGGACGGGGGCTCTCACGTAGTAGGGAGTTGCCTTAAACGACACGCTCGGCAGGCGACGAGAGCAGTCCCAGATGGTACCAGACGTTATTTACACATCTTCCACGCTACTGCTCGCTTACTCATTATATTCCAAGAATTATGTACTTCTCCCCGTCGTGACGTAGACGGGATGAAGATGGAGTTACCGCCATCGATCGAAAGCCGTAAGATTTTTTTGGCTTTTCCATAATCATATTTCACAACATCACTGAACAAAGGTATCAACTCATATATTATGTCGCCACCATATTATTTTATGTGTCATTATTTATATTTGCTAACGTTTATAAATAAATACACACGAAAATAGACACTAATATTACTTACATACAGGATGTTATGACAGTACACCACAAAACAAGTTTTTTTTTGTATACGTTTTTTTTAGTAATAATAATTTATTTTTCTCTCCACATTAAATTAATAATATCGAATTTTGACAAAAAAGGCACAAATTAATGTGATAGACTGATGCCTAAACTAGGCGACGAACCTGTATTTCAGGTCATCAGGTCTCCCTTCCAGTTAACAAATACAAAAGTATGTTATCTTAGAATACATATTTTAACAATAATGATACGTTATAATCCATTTACTTGTGCTCGATATTATTAGTAAACATCACTAAATTTATGTTGATGGAATGCGCGAGCGCGCGCGCGCGCGTGTTGTGTGTGTGTGTGTGTGTGTGTGTGTGTGTGTGTGTGTGTGTGCGCGTGCGCGTGTGTGTGTGCGTGTGCGCGTGCGTGTGTGTGTGCGTGTGCGTGTGCGCGTGCGCGTGTGCGCGTGCGCGTGTGTGAGTACGTGTGTGCGCGTGCGTGCGTGTGTATGTGTGTGTGTGCTGTGTATGTGTGCTGTGTGAATGCGAACATTACAACATTTACACAGTTGAAGTAAGAAGATCTTCCGTATATTCGTAGTCCCTCTTCAGTAACCATTCATAGATACATTTTTTAGCTTTTATTTTAGATTGGGATCCTTGTTAGCTTTATTATACAGGGGTATCCGCCAAGATAGCAAAAAAATCTCAGTACATACCCGGTCTTTGCGTTTCGTGTGATGTGAATTATTTTGGTCATATTTCAATTGTGCATGTTTTTTTAGTACTGTGTATATAATAAACAGTTGCCGGACTGTAAGTACTTTGGAAATTTTATAAAGTTGACTGGTTGGAAATTTAAATGGAAGAGAGTTACTTACTTTTAAGATTAACCTTTGTGATCTTTCGAGGGGCAGAAGAGATGATTTGGTAGCCCCACCCCAGCACGTAATACAATATATTATTAAAGATTGGCATAGAGCAAAATAGACAGATTTAATAGTGTTAGAGTCTGCTACGCAACGGAGTTTTTTTTTAAAGATATATGTTAATTTCCGTATCCTATTTGAAAGTGAATAAATATGCTCATGAAAAGTTAGCTCATCATCCAACAAATACCAAGGTATTTAGTTGAATTCACTTTTTGCAAAGGTGTGCATGAACATGTTAGGCGATAAGGAAAATTGCAAGAATGAGCAGTAATGATATGGTCTGTGCAGGATGCATAATTATTATTATGTTTGGAGAAGGACAAGTACTTTGTTTTATCCACGTTGAGGGTTAACTCATTATCGCGTAGCCATTTGGACATTCTGTTTAAGCCAATCTGAGATATGTGTATTATAAAAGGTGTGTTAGCTCAAGGCGGGAGTAAAGCGGTAGCTTTAAATATAATTTTACAAAAGCAACTTGAGCTCAAGCGGCGTAGGACCATGCTCCCACAGGATACCAGCTTAAATGGCAGGTTGAACATTTATACGGTAGAGAACCGGACTTTTTCTGGTAACAGGGCTTTCCATCTTAGTCCTTATGGGTGTCAACGCACCTGCGTTTTGATTCTTAATTGAGGATATGTGTAGATATCTATGGGTCACAGAGTTCACTTACCATCAGATGGACTGTGTGCTCGTTTATAGAGTAAAGATGACACCCGTATTCTTTAAAAGAAATTCTATGAGCATGCAGAAAATATAAACAATAAAAATTAGAGAAAGAAAATTTTCAACGTCGGTTTTGTAACGAAAAAAACCACATACAAATTTAGAATGTTTCGCACTTTAAGCTCTAATCTGTCTATTTTATAACAAAATTTATGCATTCATTACAATCTATTAAAGTCCACTGCTTAACATCCTCCTCCAACAGGCCTCCCCCATAGGTTGCCTTATAGGGAAGATTTTGCCAAAGTTGTCACACATGGCAGGCAGGTTGGCAACCGCAGTTTTTTATTATTGTTATCAGAAATATGCTGCAGCCCATCTCCTTGTCCGGATTCCCTCTGCCGCCTCTTACGACATCCAGCATTGTGTGTTTCCCATTTCTGCTGTTTACCAATGGGTCTCTCATTTTTACTCTTTACTTCAGGTTGGATTCCTATTTAAATATGATATTTTTTATAAAATATTGGCAAGTGATTGCATTAATTGAATTCTGCCACATTACGCTGAGTCATTACATTTTCACTGGCTTGACACACATCCGATCACTTTGAGTCTTAAAATGCTCTACTTCTGTTTTTTCTATTCATTTGATTTGTATAGTACCAGTAAAGATATGTCCTTCTATCTTCCTAATTTTTAATTTCACCAAATTGAATAAAAATATTTTAAGCAATTTCTGACATTTTATATTTCCTTAATACTATCTCATTATCCTGCGCCATTATGTATAATCCAGAACGCAAATCTGCGTTTCCGAACAATCAGTACTAACCACAAGTATTTATTGACACATTAACTCATTACCCGGTAAATCAATTTAAGGGAATTCCTTTGTTTACCTATAAATCGCGTTTTCCTCCTGAAAATTATTATAAATTGGCAATGACATAACATTGGATCATCATTTCGGTTCACAGATGCGGACACAATGCTACACTAGAGTTACAAAGAGTTGATTGAAGCAGAAGATGACCAGGGAACTTTCTGGGGCACACGATGTCTCCAGATGCGGAGGATTGCGAAGAGGTATAAGATAAAAATAATTTTATTGTTTGATACGTTAAATTATTATTTCGACCTGTTTTTATTTTATTGATTTTGTTTTCGTTTTAAAGATTTTTCTTATGTTCTTCTTTGTGGGTTTGTAAAACTACTCCTGGAAATGTGGCTTTTCATTGTAGATCATCACGCTTGAGAGGCAGGTGGACTACCTATTTGCTAGATGTCTAGTATGATACGCTCGAAGAAAACGAGATGGCAATACGTCATCTATCTCAAGCCGTAAGATTGTTATGGCGTTTCCCACAGTCGGCCCTTACAATACCCAAGCGATGATTGGTTGAAACATTGAAGGGAGGATTTATAAATATATTAATAGATTCTGCTAACCCGCTAACACATTATAAATGTCATATGTGATCCATATTAGCCGTATGTATAAATGTAGTTTATGAAGACGTTTAGATAGGTACCTACTCCAACGCATCGCGCATTTAAATTCCGTGAGGAACGTGCTATTATTTTTAGGCCATCCTACCACCTACAAATAATTTTAAGGCATCTAAATGTAGGACAGGTATTCGTCATAATACAAGAGAAATTACTAGTGTTAAATAACGATTTTTTTGCAGATAAATTGTTTTATAATAATCTCGGAAATATAGCAAATCTCATTAATATAAAAAAGTAAAATAATATAATTTGATTAGTAATATAAAGATTTCCCTTTAAATTTTTAGGTGGAACGGCTGAATGGAGAAGTGTTGCAGGAGGTACCTGTCCATCAAGGCAGACGTATCCAGCCAGAAGATCCACCACCTGTGCAAGCTTGGACCGAAAACGAGGAGCTAGAGCGGTCAGGAGGAGACAGCAGGACAAATAGTCCAGGAGAAAACAGAAGATTATTGGGACACGATGAGGTTCCTCCTTGCAACAAGCCAAAGTCTCGGCTTCAGACTGGCTTGACTCTCGGCGTCAGGGGAGTGCCCAAGGAGAGCAATAAGAAAAAACCAACAAAATGCCAGATACCCGGCTCTACGAAAAGTACGAAAACAAAGTTTCAGAAGAGGAAAGAGAAACTTATTGCAGTATTTAAGCCGCCCTACTTCATCCTTACCATGATCTTAACTATAGTAAGTTCAGGTATCTACCACGATATTTCCTTTCTGTCGAATATCATCAAAACTTGGACGAGGCCTCATGTTCTTCTTTTATTTATGTAACATTAACTAATTAAACAGGCCGCCTAATGGTAAGTGAATGCGGTAGCCTAACGACATTAAAATCTATTCTAATTAAGAATCAAACTGTTTTTCTTTTACAATTATGTATTAGACATTTTGTATATTTTTGTAGCTGTCACGTCCTAAAAATCCTAACGTTTTAGGCAATCATTTTGTTAAGTATAAATATGGAGAGTAGAGATAAGAATGTTCGCGGTATACGATGGTGACCAAATTTCAGATGTTATAGCTACGGTGCAGCTATATTATGGGGGTAGTACGAGTAGGGTCGTACGTCAACGGGTACGTCGACGGAGGTAATACCACACTCTCACAGAATACCAGCTTAATGCTTCTGTGTTTCGTATGGTGACTGTAGAGAAACGGATACCTTGTTACCCAAAAATGAGGCTTCCATCTTAGTCCTCAGAGTTGACAACGCATCTGCATTTTGATTTTTAACTGAGGATAAATGTAGATATCTATGGGCGGCAGCATCCACTTACCGTGAAATGGACTATGTGCTCGCAAAAAAATTCATAAGGAGGCCTATGTTCAGCAGTGAACCTTTGACCGAAAGTGGTAACAATTATTTCAATAATTGCTTACCTTTTACAGGTCTGTATCCACGTGTGGGGCACGGATTCAATGCGCGCCCAGCTCGAATGGGCGCCGGGAGCGTGGTGGCGGAAACCTTGGAGGCTGCTCACGTACGGCTGCGTCCACGCCAGCAGCGCTCATTTAGTGCTGAATGCGCTTGTGGCCCTCGCCGTAGGTCTAGGCCTTCACACGCTGCACAGTCTTTTTATAGGATATGGATGATAAATAAGCTCTCAGTCCACCGATGTGAATGTCATGGTCCACATTTAAAATCTAAATGACGTATTCTGCATTTTAGTCATCGACAAGTATGAGGACTGAGGTTTAATGCCTCGTTTCCATTAAAAAAGCTTTACGATTACATTTTTTTATTACAAATCCCACGTAAATACGGGACCTATGAGCTTCTAAGGTATTCTTTCCTAATTTCCGTTACGGTTGTTTCAGGTGGGTTGGCGCTTGGAGCTGGAGCAGGGCTGGCGACGCGTGGCGGTGGTGTGGCTGGGTGGCGTGGCGGCGGGCGCACTGGGGGCAGGTGCTCTGCAGCCACACGTGCGAGTGGTGGGGGCCTCTGCCGCGGTGTACGCGCTGCTCACTGCACACCTGCCTAACGTCTGCCTCAGGTATTAACACAGTTCTCTTTGAAGTGAAAACTTTTTTAGAAATTCGATGAAGCGAAAAAACGACACTAATATGAGACAAAAATGTACGAGTACATCTAAAGGGTACAACCTGCTAGAGAATGAGATAGAATATAGCAAGTATACAGTGTTTTCTACTGTCTCGGTCTGCTCTTGGTGTGGTGCTTTAAAGATGGTTAAAATAACTTTTAACTGTTAAAATATAGACTTCAATTTTTAACAAATTTATAATCTGTATACCATTATCCATATTGAATAAGATTATCAAATCCAATCTATTCATAACAAACCACGATTTCGTAACTTACCGGTTTGTATTAAAGTTGTGTTAAGGCCGTCTAGCGTCTATTTTGCGTACCACCTTAAGAGTCAAACAATTTTTGTTCGATAAAATGATTTTCCCTGTAGAAGATGGCACTATTACAAAGTATTTTTACTTACAATTTCTTTCACATATGATCTACACACGTTTTTTTAAATTTTGTACAAGTATAACACTTCGTACAAGGTGGTAAGATTTAAAAATATTTTACCGCTTTGTACGAAGAAACTTCTAATTCAATGTCTCACTTCTCCTATGTTTGATTATGCCGATGTGTGTTACTTGGATGCAGACAATTACTTATTCAATAAATTGAATCGACTTCTCAATAACTGTATCTGTTTCGTGGTCTTCGAAAGTATGACCACGTCTCTACCTATCTCTCTTAACTTAAATTGTTGAATATTCCACAACGCAGAAATCTAAGAATTCGTAGTATTCTTTTCACTATCCTTAACGATCTATTGGACCTAGAGTAAGTTTAAATTAAGTTTAGCAGTAAGTTTCAATACCTGAATTCTTCCCATGATTAAAATCTTCGTTCTTATAACAACCTCGTAGGTAATGCAAATTCCCTCTCATCGCATCGTACTAGTTTTTTTCTCAAACCACTTCTTTGTTACAGTTGTACAATTCTGGAATGCGCTTGCCTTAGCAATAAGAAAATCCTACAATTTTTCTATTTAGAATAATAGCAAAAGAACGTTACTTAGGCC
>DWHP01000425.1:0-20174 GCA_018247895.1 Parnassius honrathi
CCGAAGGAAATAAAAATTAATCCTCCTTGTGTTTCACATTTTGTTGGCATTGTCGAAGATATTTATTTGGAAAATAATTTTTGGCAAAAGGAAAACGGCGCTTGGCTGCTGCGCGTATAATATTTGAAGTAAAAACAGAAGCAAAAAAAGACAAGAATTAAGGAAAAATAATGTTAATTTGTAGTTGCCCTCAGGTAATGTTCTCGGAGAAGAACTTCGTAAAATTTCTTATTTGTGGCATTCTTCGAGACAGTCCATCGAATGAAAAAATGAAAATTATCCTTAAGATAAGAAGGCGACCTTGGGTCGTTTAAAATTGAATAAAGTACGAGTAAAATTCTAGAGCATCGCTTTTGACGTATAGGTAGCCATTTAAGATTTAACGATAGGATGATACGTGGTCATACTTAATCCCGACCTCGTAAACTAAAAATAAACCTTATGGAAATATTAAAAAGATGCTCCAACTTGTTTAGAAGATTTTCTGGCAAATCTGGGTAACATACATCTGCATAGTAGATAATAGGTAGAATGAGGGAATGAACTCTGATGACGACGACTCTATGAAAATTTTTAAGACGATAAAGGGAACGCAAGGTGGTGACAACTTTACAACTAACTTCAGAGATCTGCAATTTCCAAGTCATAGTTTTATCCATGTACAGGCCAAGATTTTTTATGGAATCACAATATGGAATCAAAGTTCTATTATAAATTACAGGAAAGAGATCTCCATAGTCAATCTTAGCCAATAATTGCGAACTTCCGAAGATTGTAACTTTGCATTGGACAGGATTAACAGAAACGCCATATTTACATGACCATTCTCTTATGGCTTCCAGGTTATCATTTAGTTTGTGTATTACAAAGTTAAGGTTATTTAAGCCCGACTGTACATAGATCTGAAGATCATCCGCATACAGATGGTACGAACAATCCAAACCTGAGGGAATAGAATTTATAAATAAGGAAAACATTATAGGAGAAAGTATTCTACCTTGCAGCACAACAGATTCAATTTCAGTCCATGCAGAAAACCGCTGACTTGAGCGAACCGATTGCTGGCGAACACGTATATAGAAATAAAACCATTCCAAAGCTGGGGATGAAAATTGAAGGTTTTCCACTGTGTTGAAAGCGTTTGAAAAGTCAATAAGCACCACCACTTCTGTTAACTTATGCTCATCCAAGCCCTTTCTTATATCGTCTGTGACTTTGATAGAGAAGTGGTAGTGCTGTGACGAGAGCGAAACCCCAATTAAAATTCATTGCAGGTTATGTTTTGCAGCGAATACAGATATTTGCTTAAATCACAGGTTTCCAGAACTTTAGAGAGGTATGGGAGAATTGAAATAGGACGAAAATGGTTAGGGAAAACAGAATTAGGTATTTTAGGAAGAGGTCTTACAAAAGCCTTTTTCCTCGCCGAAGGATATTGACCTGAGTCCAGAGAAAAATTTATAATGTGTGTTATGCCTAGAAGAAGGCACTCAAGAATCATAGACACCATTTGCTTAATAATCTCATCATAAACCACAGCCTTGGATTCAATCGCTAACAGAGCTTTTTTAGTTTCATCCTGAGTAACAGCGGATAAACAAAAATCAGGGATCCGAAGAGGTTGCATTGATTTTATAGAAGCAATAGTTTGAGAACGGACTTGAGGGTCCAATGAAGTAATAGATACAAAGTGATAATAAATATCATCCAAATTGAGACAGGCGCCATATTCCGGAGAATTTGGTTTATTAATTCCGATGGATTTGAGGAATTTCCATACATCTGAGGGCGAAGAGTTAGTTATTTTGTCATGAATGTAGCGGCGTTTAGCATTTCGTACCACCTGATAGCATCTGTTTCGTAGTGTTTTAAAGTTAGACCAATTTTGTTCCGATTCTTTTTAAACTTCTGGAAAGCCCGATCTCACCGTGCCATTGCCACCTACACCCCTTCATTCATCCAGGGATCATCCTCCTGATATTTAATTTTTACATTATGTACAGGAGCATGAATATTATACAGATTGAGGATGATATTATTAAGAAAGGATATTTTATCACCAAGTTAAAAGCTGCAACCAAATGGCCAAAATCAATTCAAGATGCTTCTTTCCTGAGACTCAATATTTATTCTTGAAAAATAGCGTAACTGCAGAAAACTAGGTTTCCGTTTTGAATGTTTGAGTTTATATAAAAAATAAATCAAGTCTTGACATGAGAAACAAGGAAACGTGGGCTGTACAAACTAAATCATGCGATCAGAAGAGGAAGTAATGATGAGATCAATCAACGAATCATCAGTGTCAGTATTTCTGTGAGTTGCCGTCAATAGGAGAATGCAGAGTTCGAATCATTCAAGGATCGATCGAAGTTTTTGGGAGCGAGAAGTATTTTTTAACAAATCGGTGTTGAAATCACCCATTATCATGCAATGTATGTACTCAGATCCAATGGTATCAAGAGCCGTCTCATGTAAGGTAAAATAATCTACAGAAGGAGGACAATATACAAAACCTAAAATTGCCCTGGCACCCATAATGTTGATTTCCAGAAATAAGAACTCAGCATTGGCAGAATATGGGGAGGGGGAAGGTAGAACAACTTTATAAGGAACATTTTTTCGTAAGTATATAGCGACACCACCTCCCCCCTTCTCAATCCGATCATTGCGTATTAGAATGAAATTGGGTAATGGGTACAATCTCGACATAATAGATGGTATTAGCCAACTTTCAGACATTAAGATGGCATCGACACAGTCTAGTGAGAATGCTTCTTCAAAATAGGAGAAATGACTTGGAATGCTCTGTGGCATTAATATGACAAAAATTAAAATATTTTTTATGAGGCAGAAAAATATTATTTACCTAACTGATCGCCTAAGGGAAGTAAATTATCTGTAAGATCATTACCAGAGGCGTATGAGGAGTCTGAACTATAAATGGAATAAAAAAATTCATCATCAGACATTTTTAACTTCTAAATAAATTCATATATAATGTGTATATTAGATAAATATATAACAATAATATATATTACCCAATCTTTTTCTGATAAGTCCAAATTATAGCATGGTTTCAATGACTCAATGAAGTTAATATATTTTGTATTTTCTGTATTTATTTGTATCCCTCGAAATTGTTACTTTTTTACAAAGACCCATGCACTGCTGTTCTCCAATAATAAATATTCTTCGGTTGTTTCGTACATCAATATTTAGTGCCATGTTATAGTTGATTGTGGCTGGGGCTGACATTTCTTGCGTATCAGTGCCACTCCTGGTGCATTTTGAGTTTCTGGAACCACTTCAGACACCTATATATTTTGTTGTTGTATGCGTATGTTACTGGTGTCGCCATCTGTTGGTATAATGTCATCATCTGTTTTCATTCTAAGATCTCTACTACTCACGTTCAAATTGATTTCTTGTAGATTCTTTTGTACTTTCTTCGTTATTAGAGAATAATTGAATTTATTAACTCGTGGCGAACCTGTTTACAAATTTGTTTTAACTGCAGAATTTTCCGTTCATGTTCATTAATTTGCTGTTTAAGCTTTGTCATGAAAAGAAGAAAAAAAGAAGCTGTTTTCCGAGTTTAAATTATCAATTTCAGCATGCGCTATTTGTAGTTGCTCTTGTAATTTTAATATTTGCTCTTTGTAGCACTCATAGTCCTCGTTATATAACTGTGCAGTAGATAAGTCTGGTAAGCTTCCTGCCAGATAATCTGAGTTGGTTGATGTAAATGACATGTTTAGTTATTCATTTAATTTTTTATATATAGCAGTTATATTTCATATAACATTCTGGTACTCCATTTCAGTCTTTATTAATTTCAAGTCTTTATTTTCTTTCTGTATAGTAATGTTATTCAACGCCCTCTTTCAGCTAATCGCAGTACCATATTACATAGTACGTATTATTACACGTCGATAGGTTATATATTTTTCCTATAATAATGAGTTGACCGGTTTTTGAATTTTGTAACGATTTTTATTTATCACACACAATTTTCAAAAGATTATTTGATCTTTTTACGCACTGGAAAATAATTTTATTCATTATAAACCGTAGACAGAGAAACCTATAGACTAATTGACGCCTTCTTTCACATTCGTACACGAAAAACATAGATTTATGCTTACGTCTTGCATAGAAATGTGACAGAGCGGTGTGATTTTTTGTCCCTTTCTCCGTGCCGGTTTTTTTGTTTGGCAAACTACACTTTGCTAAACGACTTTGACATTTCGTAACGATCTAAGGAGTTTACAAGTTGGTTTAAGTTAGAAAAAAGTGTTTTGTGAGCTTAAGATTGGTGAATCTTGTGCAGTTCAGTTCTTAGAACAATTAAAAACTTTAAAAACGGTTATATGTAGTTCACGTTCATCCGGTACTCGCGCGTTCGGGCGCGAACATGTAGTGTCGTAGGATGTAAAGGTGATAGTGAACGTAAACTCACCGGTATATCATTTCACTCGTAAGTATAGTACATTTTATCTGGTATTACGTATAAAATTCAATTGTTATTTTAAATTTCGTTATAGAACTATATAAATATACGTTTAAATTTTATAAGTCATAAAGATTATTGAATAACCTAAAACCAAGTTGAAAATATTTTTATCGTCCTTTCTCACTAGAGGCCACCCTAATCGTTAGTCTATAGGTTTCTCTGTCTACGCTAACTTCCGTGCTTGACATTGACATTTGGCAATCGAAATTGACAGATATTGACAGATCGTTGAGTGACATCTAGTCTAGTGATAAATTAACTAAAGTAAATCGAACAAACAGATAGATACATAGTTTTTTATGTAACTGGCTTTACCGCCCTGGGTTCTAGCCCTTCATTCCCGTCAGCCTATCATTTCTTTCGGAATCTTTATTTGTAAATATTTTTCTTCAAAATATGCTGATGCGTCACATTGCGAAGTTTTTAGGAGATTTTGACGACAGCTCAACCCAGCGGACATTTGATGATGATGACAGCCACTCAAGTTCATAAAGCGCCCAAGCGATCGAATTAACTTGAGGTTTATATCAACATCAAAGCACTTCTTTCGTCGTTTTCTCTAATAGTTCACACGCGCAGACATTTAATTCACGAAATCGCATCACTTTAACGAATCAAAATCCACTTCAAACCATTATTCAAGCGACAAAACAGGAGCTACAACCCATCGATTGTCAAGTTTCCGCAATAGATAGATAAGTTCAGTATGACCATGGAGTATAGAGTTAAGGAGGACAATCTCCCATTGGAGAATAGTTGAAAATGTGTCCATCTGTAACCAGTAAATAATAGTTCAAAAACTCTCCTCAGCAGCGCTCGAGTAGCTATAGGGTATGATAATGTCATAAAATTCGTTGAGAGTGAGTTTGAAATTAAAATTTTATAAACTACGAAATAATTATTGTAAAAAGAATTATGGTGAAAGTCCGTGCAATAAAATAATTATAAAAAGTTCTTTAAAATTTAGACTGTAGCTACAGTGGCGCCACCCTTATTTAACGCTTTCCTACGGACACTTTTTTATACAGAGTCTGTACTCTTTACCTTTACACTCTGTGGAATGCTGGCGTTCCACAAGGCTGCGTGGTATCACCAATGCTGTTTCTTCTGCATATCAATGATATTGTTACGCGCCACAGTTGATGACACTAGCGACATCTAGTATCAAGTATCAGAAATGGGAGTGTCAAAATATTTCTATAACTCGCCCATGAGCGCCATCTAGTAACGAATGGAAGAATTAAGCTTTCTCAAAAAGACCACACTCGATCTTTCTGCACTTAGTCGGTCGGGACCGGTATTAGCTGGAACATTTTGGATGTTTCGGCGGAAAAGGGCTATTTAAAGCCGCTGAGAGTCATGATCGGGGCAGTATTGAATTTGGCGATACACGCGAAGCTTCGGAGTGAAATAAAGTGTGACAGCGTTCTCTCCCCGAACGAAATGGTCAAGGCGAAGAAATTGTTACTTAAGTACGCCGATGTATTCTCGTCAAACGATGCTGAGATAGGGAAGACTGGCTTAGTACAACACAAAATAAACACAGAAGAAGAACTACGTATCCGTCAGCGACTAAGAAGATTGCCAGTAGCACGTCAAAAGGAAGTGGAAACCATGATTGAGGGAATGGTGAAGGATGATGTTATTAAACCTTCATCAACTCCATGGTGTTCACCCGTGGTGCTGGTAAAGAAGAAGGACGACAGCATGCGGTTTTGTGTTGACTACCGTCGTCTAAACGACGTTACAAAGAAGGACAGCTATCCCTTGCCAAGAATTGATGACACTCGACATGCTTACAGGAGTTAAGTGATTTAGCACGCTGGACTTAAAAAGTGGCTACTGGCAAGTTGAAATTGACCCTAAGGACAAGGAGAAAACTGCGTTCTCGACGGAAAAAGGTCTGTGGCAAAATAAAGTAATGCCGTTTGGATTGTGCAACGCTCCAACAACGTTTGAAAGGTTGATTAAATTTGTACTTACCGGACTAATTGGCGATGCCTGTCTGGTGTACTTGGATGACATCATCATCGTAGGCCGTACGTTTGAAGAACACTTTCACAACCTGGAACGGGTACCAATGAAGATTCAGAGTGCCAACATCAAGGTGAGTCCGAAGAAATGTTCACTATTCAAACGACAAGTCAACTTTTTGGGTAGTGCAGATTTGGGGTATCTTCTGGGGCGGAAATTTCGCTTACGAACTAACCATGCTGCACTATAACGGCAATTGCAGTTCAAAAATCCAGAAGGAAAAGTTGCGAGGTGGATTGATCTATTGCAGGAATACGACTTCGAGATCGAACATCGCAGCGGAAAATCTCATGGCAACGAAGATGCATTGTAAAGAAGACCTTGTTCTGAAGATTGCAAGCATTGTACTAGGCAGGAGAGTAAGGAAATGGTATCCGCGAGGATGCTCAGGACATACCACCTCAGCAACGAGTGGAAGGACAGCTTACAACATGTACAGAAGGAAGATCCTGACATCAAACCGATTCTGGTATGGAAGAAGGCCAGTGCTCCCAAGCACCAGTGGAGCGAAGTTTCCGCGATGAGTTCGACCTCTAAAAGCTATTGGGCCAACTGGGACAGCTTGCTGCTTCAGGATGGAGTTCTGTGGCGCAAACGGGAAAGTGGTCGGGGAGACAGCTGTCATTTGCAATTGGTGGTCCCTAAAGCTAAAGTACCGGATGTTCTACAGCCGTACCATAGTGATTGTTTAGGGGGCCATCTGGGAGCTAAACTAACTGAAGTTCCGAGAATGGTTTTGCTGGGTCCTCCGTCGAAACGATGTCGAGGACTGGTGTCGCAAATGTACAAGTTGTGCGGCTGTAATGGGACCTCAGACTCGTAGGAGAGGTGCATTGAAGTTATACAATGTTAAAGTATTTCATGATTGTGATGGATTACTTCACTAAGTGGCTAGAAATCTTCGCCATTCCAAATCAAGAAGCCTCAACAGTTGCAGTAAACCTAGTTCAGGAAGTCTACTGTCGTTTTAGAGTAGCTTTGGAGATTCACAGCGATTAAGGAAGGAATTTTGAATCCTAAATATTTCAGGAAACTTGCCAAGTTACGGGTACTCGTAAAACAAGAACGACTTCTTACCACCCGCAATCTGATGAAATGGTATGCGGAACAAAATGAATGACATTTATGAGCACGTCAGACAATCGGGTCAGCAAATGTCCGAAAAGATGAAAACCCGGTATGACCGCAAAATTAACAACAAAGGGTTCAACGAAGGTTCACTAGTGTGGTTACACAATCCAGTCTGCAGCAAAAGAAAATCTTCTAAGCTTCAAGCTAAATGGGACGGCCCGTACCGGATTGTGACCAGGATCAACGACATAACCTACCGGATACGGAAAGGCGCAGGAGGTACTCCTAAGATCGTCCATGTGAGTCGACTGGTGCGTTACTATGGCGTGGATAATGCTCGGGACGAGCATGTCTTAGAAGGGGGGCAGTGTTGCGCGTCACAGTTGATGGCACTAGCGCCATCTGGTATCTGGTAGAAGAGTTAGACTTTATGGAAAGGTTCAAACTCGAACTTTCCGCACTTAGTCGGTCGGGACCGGAGTCTGCTGGAACATAAACGAAATAAAGTGAACTAAAGTGATCAATGTGATTAATTATTAGTGCCTTCTAAGTTTTAATTGGTGTTCGGTAATTAAAGTGTTAATTTTGGTAATTTAATCGGCAGTTTTTATTGTCACGAACTCTAAGCTCGTAACAATAGTATGACGCCTCGCCGCAATCCCATCTCGCGCATAATGTTCGGCTTTCGGTATAGCGCTCCAAATCACCGCGCGGATTCAATTGAATAACATTAACATTTTCATGATGATGATTCTTTTACTATTGTATACCTTTTTAGTTTCTTATTAATTATATGTAAATGTAAAATTATTGTACAAAAAGACACCTGATATATTTTTAAATTCCTAAATACTATTCCAAGGTATATTAATTAAACCCTGTGAAAGCGGCGTTAGAATCTTGCCACCCCCTCTCTACCCGTGAGTGTTGTGGCTAAGGGCGAAAAAGCCAAAAAGGAAAAAAAGAACAAGTTTTGGCATCCGACGGATAAATTACCACCTCAGTTCTCTGGTCAAGCCAAAAATATCCAGATTTATGACGGGCAGCAGCTTCACGGGTGCAACGTGTCTGATACTGCGATCGCTAACAACGAAACATGAAACAGCAAAACCTCCCAATGTTAAACACTAAAAAAAACACGGCCTCCAGTTCCAGGCCGTCTCTATGTACTTGACCGTGGTGGCGGTCACGGAAGCGGTAGGACAGGGGGTGCTAAGAATCCCCAGGAGAGGGCAGGATACCACCACAAACTGAACCTGGCGACGTACAATGGACGAACTCTGCGAAACGACGAGAACGTTGCACAATTAGAAATAGAGTTAAAAAATGTAAGATGGCACGTTCTGGGGTTGAGTGAAGTTCGAAGAGAGGGAGAGGACACACTAATCCTGGAATCAGGCCACTTATTCTACTATCACGAGGAGCATGATTTTTCCCAGTGTGGAGTGGGCTTCTTCGTCAATAGATTTTTCTGTGACAACATTTTAGAAATCGCAAGTGTGTCGGCGAGGGTAGCGTATCTTGTTTTAAAACTGACTGAAAAATATACTGTAAATATTATACAAGTTTCAACCACACGTATAAGTATGAGTACAAGTACCAACTCCGACACACTCGGACAAGTTGAAGTTGATGCTATGTATGAAGACATAGCCTAGGCTTTACGCAACAATCCTAAAGCCCACTTTAATGTCACCATGCGTGACTTTAATGCCAAAGTTGGTAAACATACATGCGTTGAATCGATTACGTGTCCACAAGAATTTGAAAACAGAAACCACAGGGGGCAAATTCTGATCAACTTCTTCGAAAAGGAGAGGCTTCATCTAATTAATTCCTATTTTCAAAGCCCCGATAACGTGACGAAACATGAGATCGACTTCATAATGACGGACAAAAAGTATATATTGAGAGACGTCTCAGTGATCAATAGGTTTAACACAGTAGTAGCCGTAGTAGCTCAGCAGCTCAGCGCTCGCTGTAAATTTTAACAAACGCGAACAACCTAGAACGATCCCGCCGGCACCAGTTAATTGCAATTTTAAGTGCTGATTTACCACGTGTTCGGCAATGAAGGAAAACATCGAGAGGAAACCTGCATGACTGCGAAATAAAAAATATATATTTCGAAGACATGATAAGACAATTTGTAGACATATTAAGCCCTAAAACCGTCTCAGAAATGAGAAGAGGCCTGCCCAGCAGTGGTATGTATATAAT
This sequence comes from Parnassius honrathi, assembly GCA_018247895.1. Taxonomy (NCBI): domain Eukaryota; kingdom Metazoa; phylum Arthropoda; class Insecta; order Lepidoptera; family Papilionidae; genus Parnassius; species Parnassius honrathi. The sequence continues at coordinate 9,839 of DWHP01000425.1, forward strand.
CTTTAACTTATTTAGAAAACATGCATTTTGGAAATGATCATAAAGATTATCCGATTTTGGGTGCAATCATTTAAAAAAATAAGACGAAAATCGAAAACATATTTACTACGAGTCGTAGTCAAAATCACTTTCTAAATACTGAGCAGCTGACATTGTACACCTGAGCGAATTAGTGCTTACTTCACAGTCGTCACTATATACGCTACTACTTTTTCAACTTGTGTAATGAATTCAGGCAGTTCTACCGTGAATATCTCTTGTCCTATCTCTCCTAAGCTGTATGTCTTATTTTAGCTCTATCGGTAATATATGTAATGATGGTGTCTGTTTACGAACTACGTAATACTCATCAATGTTATGAAGTATTGCACATTTGTCAAAATCGTTAATAACGCCTTTTTGAGGACGGCCTTACGCCTTGATTCATCTATCCATCCTCTTCATCTTCCTTGGTTATGGCTACACGAGAAAGACTAAAAAAGATATAAATTTAAAATTTACGATATTATTCAAATATATGTAAAGTGTAAGTATAAAAATATTTTAGTTGAACTACAAATCCAGTCATCAGTTGGTTGCCAGTATCCGAAAGTTACTAAAAATGCGATGTAAACACATTTAATCGACAGATTCTAATTAAAAACGAGCACTTGGCCGCGGCTAGCACTTGTTACACATCACTTTATGTGTAGGTACTATCGAAATTGGTTTTGAAGGTTGCCTGTCCCACCGTGCGTACAAAAAAATACAATATTAAATTGTTTTTTATGCTACCGTCAATTATATAAAATAATAAGTTCATTTTTACAGGGAATGGAAAGAAAAAGTAGAAGTTGAAGATCATGAAGACACGGACACGATCACGTACAAGAAACTTGATACTTTTTATTTTAAAAAAGAACTTTCTGGACCCAGCCTGACTGGAGAAGAAATAATTGTTATTCCCCACATCTTCTTAATGGTAATAAAGATAATGATTTCTTATATTTACGCGAATATTACACATGAGATAAAACCAATTTTATAGATTTCATCGCATTTAATTTTAACTTTTTAGCTCTTTTCTTCAGCTTCTGCTCTTTTTACAGCACCCATGGTCACGGAGGGGCTAAGACATTGGATTATTTCTTAATGTCATAGTTAACGAAAACCTTCTTTAACCTTTAATTATTAATATTAGGTCTGATTTATGGTAATACTCGTAAAGCTCACGAAAATTCATTAATTCGGGCATCGATTCTCTAATGATTTCTTAAATTTACGCGAACACTACACGTTGAATAAAACTATTATTTACGAATTTTATCGTGTTTAATTACTACTTTTATTTATTTTTCACTATCCCGACTTTTCGGGTCCTTCACAGCACCTATGGTTACGGAGGGACTCCCCCCCCCCGTGACCATGGGTGAAATTAAAGTAGTAGTTAAACGCGATAAAATCCGTAAATAATAATTTTGTTCAATCGATTCTCTAAGCAAAATCTAAAATAATGATGATGAGTGTAGAGAACCGGAGACCCTTTTTATTGGAAACGAGGCATTGGATTTTATTAATTAGGGGTGACAACGCATCTGCATTTTGATTCTTAATCGAGGTTTTCTGTAGTATGTCTATGGGCCACAGCATCCACTTACCATCAGGTGGACTGTGTGCTCGTTTGTCACACTTATACTAAAAAACTTACAGGCGTTCGTAAATAGCTGTGGTAGCTCGATACTGTGTCTTTTTTATACAACAGCACGTTAATTGCACTTCGGAACTTCTCTCCTTATAGGGAGGATTTGAGAACCTTACGAGTCACGCTTGGCAGGTGATTAATGACTGCAGTATCAGACGTCTTGCACCTTTGATGCCTCTGCTTATCGCGGGTGTGGGTATTTAACATCTGAACCCGATCACAGATTATCTTATGCCATCACCACGCTGCAATATTTTTTATAGCATTGAGTGACAGACGAGCACACAGTCCACGCCGCATTTAACCTCAATTAAGAATCAAAATGCAAGTGCGTTGTCACCCCTGAGGACTAATATGGAACGCCTGGATTCCAGTAAAACGGGTCTTCGGTTCTCTATACTCACCATACGAAATACAGCAGCTTTACGCTGCTATTTTACGCTGGTATTCTAATTCGATCAAATAAATAATTCCAATTCAATGTACGTCTTTTGGGAACTTATAAGAAGGAAGAAGAAAATCAGCACTCAATGTTCACAATAGTAGAATTATACGATATCGAATAATAAAACTTAAAGTACTCTTCATCCAAAATAATAAAAACCTTTCATTTTCGTATTAAATATTTTCAGAGTGTGGTGGGAATCGTGCACCGAGATAAACCGGCGATGCTCAATATGATGGGAAAAGCATTTAATGGCATTCTAGATAATCCGAAAGACATTTTCATGCGTGTTAAAGCCTTAGATATACTGTTCAGAGGAGTTGTTATTAATTGCGCACGAACAGAGTTTGCCCCTAAAGCAGTGTGCACAGCCCTGAAGAAAGAAGCAGCGGGACAACTGGTATTCTTACCAAATAATCAATATGTGTTTTCTATATTTGGCATGGTAATTTTTTTTTTTTTTGATTTATCGTGTTAAACATAAATAGTTTTTATATGAAAAGGCACAGCAAAAACGAGAACCCGGTCCACCTGATGGTAAATCTCTACATAGTATACAACAAATTAGCTTCCTGCCATCTGTACGCTTAGATCTTTTAAACTACGTAATCGATTTTAATGTGGTTTTCATTAATAGACAGAATTATATAAGAAGATGGTTTACACGTATAATACATACGTAATATATTCTTCTGTCCGTGTGTATGTGACCGAACTCCTCCTAGCTGGATGGACCGATTTTGATGGAATTTTGTGCATGTGATTAAGTTGATTTGAAAATGGTTTAGATTCACAATTTGACCTGGTAGATGGCACTGTTGTCGAGATTCAGAAATCCGCAATGAGAAGCCGCGGCTGATCGCTAATAGATAAGATAAAAATTAAAAACAAACCATTTTTCCATAGACACCTGTGTACATCTATTATCTCACCATTGCATCCGTAACTGTAGGCATCTACATCATCAATGAATCAAATCGTAATCGGTAGTAAAAAGGGCCTCCAGGTTTTGTTAATAACCTTACAAAACAGCGGCATTATGTGATGGTGAGACGAAAACGTTTCTATGTGATTACTTATTTATGTTGTGATGACAGTGTTAAAAAAGAGCTGGTGATTACTGAACTGCCGAACCGCCTTTATTATTGCACATAGTGTTGAGGACTCAGAAGAAGAAACAGAAACAGAAAGTTCTTTATTTAATATAGATTTTAAATAATACTTATTGAAAGTCACTCTTTTGTTTAATTACCGCTAGTTTGGAAAAATCTCTGTATTGGGAAGAACCAGCAAGAAACCCAGCGCGACTTTTTTTTTAATAACAGCTTACAATCGTGTATATTATACAATTAATCAACATAAAACAAATTAGAAATAGGTTGGTAACAATCACTTTTTTCCCAGGGGTTATTATCATCCATAAATTCCTTAATATTATAATAACCATTTTTACACAAACTTAGTTTAATAAAGTTTTAAAACTTTTTGACTTTTGCATACCGCTTATAAATTGCATTGGTGGTGGAAAGATCGTTTTTCGTAGAAGTGTAAAAAGCGAGCATACAGTGGAACTAAAACCCATAGGCATCTACATCTATACTCAGTTTAATCTGTTACCCTAAGTCTATAAAATGTAATCAAAATTCAACAAATTTGTTATATTTTAAATCAGATATATATCAGCTCATTGCGTCCAATGGGTAACGTAAGAGATGACTTTGGAAAATGCTAGATTGAGCATGGATTCAACTGATATCGTGTGTCGATAAAACCATATTGTTGACACAAATGCGAAACGTCTGATGCAGCGGTGGCCAACCCGCTTACCAGGTGTAGCAATTAAAGCAAATCCAAACTCAATTAATGCAACGATAAGAGCCCTTGTCCTGCAGCGGACTTTAACGAGTTGATAAACGAGGAGATTTTTTATACAATAAGTGTGACAAATGTACACGCAGTTCACCTGATGGTAAGTGGATTCTGTGGCCTATAGATACCCACATTTATCCTCAATTGATCATCAAAATGCGGATTAAGCTGAGGACTAAGATGGAATGCCTTGTTTCTAGTAAAAATGGTTTTTGGTTCTCTACACTCAGCATACGAAACGCAGCAGCATTAAGCTGCTATTTTACGCTGATATTCTGTGAGTGCGTTGTCCCACCCCGGTGACCTGACCCATTGGTGCTATAACCATAATATAGCTGATGCGTGGCTCTACCCCTTAATATTCCCTAATTTCCATAAAATGAATGTGAGGTTTAATGAAGTCTACCAACAGCGTAATGGTACAGCTGACAGCCACGTAGTGACTGTCGAACGAGGCATGAAAAATGTAATGGATGTTGGCAAAGTAATCGAAGTAGACGGCAAGCCCAAAATGGAATTGTTTCGAGACTCTTGCAATGAATATCAAGGAACTGATGGTACAATTTTTCCGCCGTTTTTGACTGAATCCGATCGCCTACAGACATTTTCTGGTGATTTATGCAGGTTAGTAATATTTAATTTGTTAAAAAAATATATGATGGTATTAAATTACTCCTTAATGTTCTAAATTTAGACTGTACGCTTACGTGATCACCTCGTCATCTATCTATCACAGAGGAGGAGGAACACTTTGAGAGTATTTTACGTTAATGATAGAACTTTGTCTGCTCTTTTGCTTCTGCACTTCTGTTTTGCTCTCCACTCTATTGTACTTTCGTGATGTTATCAGCTCAAAGGTTCAAAACTCTTTGAAACACAGTATCAAAAATGTACAGTTTATGTTAATTTTAATTATATTTTATATTTATATAAAATATCTCCAACGATAGTTGTGTGAATAAATACTGCTAATTTAATGAAAATTGTCAGAATTGATTGAAATAATACTATTATTAACTTCTTTTTTCTAAAATTTACAAGAAAAATTCTTCGATTTGCAGTGAGCAATAGTTGTTAAAATAAAAAAAATTAATTTTAGTGTAGAGGAAGTAACACTGATTGGGTATAACATGCACCTGACCATATTATTCAATTAAATCATTATTTCTAAGCCGTTAATAATTTTTTATACTAAAATTAAATAAAATCACAATTTATTTCTTTAACAGATCGTTTAAGGCCCGGTATCAGAAGAAAAGTTCTTACCGTGGTATCAAGACTAACCGATACACCGCCAACATTGGAGACTACGCTAACGATCCGGAACTACAGTGTTACTGCGATTCCATAGAAACATGCCCGCCGAAAGGTCTTATGGACCTGTCAAAGTGTATTGGAGCTCCAATGTACGTCTCACTGCCACATTTCTTGGACTGTGATCCAAAACTATTAGAAGATGTAAAAGGTTTAAATCCGGATGTTAGCGAGCATGAGATTGCTATCGATTTCGAACCAGTTAGTACCTCTTGTTCAATGATTTCCAATTTATAATAAAGAGTGACCTTTTTATAAATATTGATAATAATATACAGGGTTATTTTTCAAAGAGTAGCCAAATTTCAAATAACTTCAAATATGTATATAAATAATAAAATACTGTTACTGCAATTTTTGAGAATTGAAGTAAATAGGGTTTCTGCTTTTATTCGAAATTATCCCAAATTGAATGTGATTTACGGGCAACAACTTTTTTCGCCCCTTACGAACGTTTGCGTGCGCAGTAAATTCAGTTGAAATTGTCCTGCATTTTGAATTTAAAAGATAAAATGGACAGATTTTTTGAGAGTTTTTTAAATTAATTTTTTCACCATTTGCCTATATTACTTATTCTAAACCTCTGCAAATTTGGCCGGTTATTGCAAAATAATCCTATATATAATATTATACAAATACGTTATTTTAGAAAATAAGGGTGACAAATGAGTACACTGTTCACCTGATAGTAAATGAATAGTTTAAATCATATACACATATTCACACTCCTGAAGACTAAAACAGAATGCCTCGTGATCAGTAAAAGGATTTTCGTTTCTTATTATTTATCGTATGAAACAGCAGTATTATGTTATATTTCACGCTGGTATTTTGTGTAAGCCTGGTTTTTGCCCAGAGATGATGCTTGCTACAGCCATAATAAAGCTGCTGTGAAATAAAATGCCGAAGCGATATTGTTCGTAATTATTTTTTTTTTATATAAGGAGCGTGACTGACGGACACAAATTCCTCCCGATGGCATCTACATTTATTTTCAATTAATAAACAAAATGCAGATGCGTTGCCCCATTAATGTCTACGATGGAGTACCTCGTTTCTGGTAAAAATGGTATCCGGTTCTCCACACTCACCATACGAAACACAGAAGCATTAAGCTGCTATTTTACGCTGGTATTCTGCGAGAGCGTGGTCTTACCCCAGTTGGGCCGACCCATTTATGCTACAACCATATAGTTGCAGCGTGGCTCTACCGCTTAAAATACCAATTATTGTTCAACTTTAGTCGTTCAAGCCCCATTTCGTCCTATGGGTTCGTAATTCTATAACGAAGTACTAGTACGATGACGGGCGAAGGGCAGCAGTGTAAAAAGTGTCACTGCGATCATCAGTCTGCCCGCCAAGAGTAAAGACCTGACGAGGATGAGAAAATTCATTTCCAGTGGAGGACTTTCTCTTTATGGGATTTTACAAGAAAAGAAAAGAAAGAAAAAAGTTTAAGTTTTAGTCCCAAAATAAAATTTAATGTAATTAAGAATAATTTAGCTTTTAAGTTATAAAATTAAGTCTTCTTGGTATATTACTTGTGACAATTATCACTGGATGAAACTCCATCATAATGTTTTTTTTAATTAAGAAATCATCATTAACTCTTTCTTGTACCAATTTGTTTTTTTTTAATCAGAGCCCATTTTACTGAATATAAAACAGTTAAATAAATGCATTCAATTGGTTACTGATACTAAAATAATCCATGGCATTAAGATTTTGAGACTTGAAGTTAAAATTGGGATACATTGACGGTGGCTTGCTTTCATTTGTTAGTAATTGCTTTTATGGTGTTTAATAACATGTAAGTATTGATCCTAAGGATTATTTTAGCATTTCAACCCAAATTGTAGTTAACATATTATTTATGTTAACTACAATTTGGGTTGAATTTTTTTGTCATAACTAAATAAAAGTATTCTCAATATTCTTCGAAGCGTATACCCCCGTTAATTAATTTTAATGATTTAATTTAAAGACGTAATAAACTGTGATATAAACGCGGAATACACGAACTGTTTATTCTAACTGAAGCTCGAGTTACCGACTGATGACAGGAAATCCATTCAGATTTAATTTTATTTCTGCGCTCACCCTGATTCCCCGCCCTAAGTTGTCAGTTCCCTTTCAAAAACATACTTAATAAGCTTATATCTAGCAAAACACTTAAAAAGGCGGATGATGCATTTTTTTGCTTAAAAAAACGTTACCCGTCCACTAGGATTTTGCTTCTATATCGAGTAGACAGTTGATATAACAATATATATATGGTAATAGTTTATATAATAAAAATAGTATATTACAAACATCAGACCTTGAACAATTATTTGTATGCCATACAAATACGTGTCCCGTACACGATTCGAACCCAAGGCCCCTAACGCCGAAACTCATCGCTAAGCCAATGAGCTATAATAGCTTAGCAAGGACGTAAACCTGTGTCTCGCTATGTTTGAAATTCGTATTTAAATCCCTTTTCAGATCACGGGCACGCCTCTAGTTGCGATGCAAAGAGTCCAGTTCAACATAAGATTGATCAAGACAGATAAAATGGAACTGTGTAAGGATTTACCAGATACAATTGCGCCCTTATTTTGGGTCGAAGAGGTAATGTTCGGTTGACTTTTCTTTAATTAAATGGCTAACGAGCTAGCAGTTCACCTGATGGTAGGGTAAGTGACTAAAAGTGTTACCACATCAATCGATCAATCGTCGGTCGATGACGTTGATCGACTTTGATCAATGAAATCGATCGACGATTGGTGTGGTAGCTTTACCTGATCGACGAATACTGGTGGATAAAACGATGTTCAATCATTGGTATTTTTCAATGTTTTATTCAGAATAGTGCATGTTATTGTTAGCCAGCACGCTCTTGCCTATATTGTAATTATGGAGACACAAACGCAGAAGACTCCGAATGCGACCGATTTTTAAGGCCAAAGATCCCTTATTTCATTTAGAAGACATTTTAAATAACGGTCGGTGGAACGGGGCGAATTCTGGAATAATGAAGCAGCTTGACTACGTCTGGAAAAATGAAGCAGTTCTACAATCGATCAATGCCATCGATCGATCGGTGTGATATAAACTATCGATCGAAGTCGACTAATCCATTCTACTATCACCAATCGATCGATTGGTGTGATAACACCTTAATGGCCATATCAAACTTCAAAAATGGAAGTTATAGGTGCGATGTCACGACCTGTAAATAATTTTACTCTCAATATCCTTCGGGACGGAACACGAAAATAATTTGCAATCAACAAATCATTAAAAAAATTAACTGAAGTGACAATTAATTTACAGCGCGCTAGGCTACGGATCACGTAAGTAGACAAGTGATTATTGCAGCCCAAGGATACCTGCAGCTACTTTAAACAAAGAAGGCTACAGCGTTGTCACCTGACTAACTGAAATGGAATTCCTCACAGCCTGTAATTATATTAGTTCTTTTTACTCTTCTGCCCTGAACAAAGCAGTGCCAGCACTGCTGGTGGTGAAGATTTTTAAGAGGATGGTACACAGAACATTTGTATATAATTGAATAAATTTATATGAAATAATGAAATAATGTCCTCCGGACTGAATTTTAGTCACTCACTATTTACACACACTCTCTATTCCCTCACTCACATAGTCTGATGGGACGGTAAACCGACACGACCGGAAGGAGATCGGGAGCAAGACCAACGGTTTTACGTGCTTTCTTAGGCATGGGAATGAGATACTACCAACTTCCTGACTCTAGGCAGCTACTGAGTTTTTCTTGAACCTTAACAACTGCTTTTTTGGCCCGACCCGTACTTTTTGTTCTTGAGATTTTTAAAAATTTTAATTTAAATTATAAACAAAACGTTTATTTCAGGGTATACAATTAAATAAAACTTTTGTAAACATGCTGAAACACCAACTGTTTATACCAAAGCGTGTAGTGGGCGTAATAAGGTGGCTTTTGGTAGCATTTGGAACCCTCGGTGCTCTGGGTTGTTTAGTCTATCATTTCAGAGGTAAATTAACTTTAGTAAACATTTTGAAAACACTTGTATGGAATCCGATATTTACTGATCCAACAAGAGTAATATGCCTTTAAAATAAGTAGCAAAATGTGTCTTCTAAACGTAGAATTAGACTCTGGTCAGAGCATCATCACCAGTGCTGTTATTTACACAGCAATAAATTTTACTCGCAACATATCATTACTAAGCGAAGAAACAGGGTAGGAAATAGTACACAGTCTTGTGGAACACTAGCATTTACAGGCTTGAATCCGGAGAATGCACCTTCGGAAACGACCTTAACGCTCCGATCTGCTAAAAGGATGTAGACACAATTACATAAAGTCTCGCAAAACACTTAGTAAGGAATCTTCACAAGAAGCGCTTTGTGCCAAACCTTTAGTACATTCACAACTCGCGATACAATCGCACTGCAGTTCACTTATCAGCTGATGCTCTTAGACCTAGAGGTACCTTATGAGTTGGCACTTTATCAAATCTATCCAACTAACTAATATCTAAATTCATAATCATCGTCAAACCAGTAACTATAAATGAATTAAACAAATTCCCGAAAACCATTATTTCTATTAAAGGTTATAGTTGTGCAGATTGCTACACATGTACAAGCTACCCGAAATGATATGAATTATGACATTTTTGCCCGTGAATAAACCCGTAGGCATCCGTAGGTAAGCAAAACTGAGAATGTGTGGCAGTGGCCTGCGCAGGCGTCACTTGTGGCATGTTTTTGCATGGCAGAATTTTTGAGACATTCGTACGTTCTCCCTTTTGCAAGGTATCGTGAACTCACTTGTTACGGCCCTCATTTGCCCCGACAGAAGTCGACTGGGCTAGAGCCCATCTATAACCCAACTCGACGGGCAACCAGAGGGTTCGGACCCAAATAGCCTACGGATAATTATTATGTAGTGTCTGTGTTACGGCCCAGAGTTGCCTAGACTTGGGTCGACCCGGTTAGGGCCCATCGGTAACTAGCTCGACAAGCAACTACGGGAC
>DWHP01000426.1:0-20172 GCA_018247895.1 Parnassius honrathi
CATAGCCCTCTCCATAGCTCGCTGAGCGACTTTGAGCGTCCTCATACGGCCAGCAGTGAAGGACCACGTCTCGGTACATTATATTACATACTAAATACATTCTAGCAATAAATAAAATTTAATTGAATGGATTCTCTTATACCGCCTGTGTCGTGTAACCACAGAAATAGTAATAATTATTATTACGATTCTGTGCGTGTAACAGATAAATATTAATTGACTAAAAAATTAGGCACGAGTTAGATAGTCTACTGTAGCCAATAGCCTAAATGCGATAGCAAAACAAAATTTTTACCTGCATGGCAATGTATGGCGACTCTTCCCTCATCTAACGCAAAGGAAACCACTTTTGCCATGTCCAATAATCCACTAAGACTCGCTTCTCCATAATCTGGCCATGCGAAGTTGTAATAATATACTGTAATTAAAAAAATGGTAATGGTAGCATATCGTTCATTGCATTGCAGTTAGGAGAATATGAAAGTATCAATATAAATTTTTTGACGGCTTCGTGGCGGAACTCGCACAAAAATAGCCGTACCAGTGGCTTAGCAATGAGTTACAGCGCTAAGAGCCGCGGGTTCGAATCCCGCACGGGACTAGTATTTGTATGACCTACAATTAATTGTTTCGGGTCTGGATGTTTGTCCTTGTGAAATTTATGTTTGTAAACTGCCTCCAAGATACAGGAGGAAATCCTAGTGTGGAAGTAACGTTTTTTAATGAATAAAAAATAAAATAAAGTTATTGGCTAAAATTAATGCCTATCTCGTGGATCTGGTGGTCTTAAACACGACTGCTGGTCATGAGGTCCCTGGTTCGAAACCGGGTCGGGCCTAAAAAAAAGAATCCGTTATTAAGTTTTTTTGTCAAGAAATTCTCAGTAGCACTCCAGGCGAGTCAGAAAGATGGTGGTGTTTCATCCCCGTGCCTCGGAAAGCACGCTGCGGTTGTGTCGGTTTACCGTCCCATCGGATTATGAGAGTGAGGTAATAGAGAGTGTACCTGTGCTTGCGCATACACTCAAGCACTATAATCCTGTCCTGCGCAGGTGACTAGTCTCCGTTGGGTAGGCCGCCGTGACCTTTGGGCAACACTATGTAATTACGGGCGTTTAAATATTTAGTCCATTGAGATGGCACCGCGTCTAAAGCTTTCTTTGCTTAACTCTGGTTGCTCACCATCAGGTAGACTGTTAGCTCTTTTGTAAGTATTATGTTATAAAAAAGGTTATGTCATATTTTATGTTATGTTATAAAGCTTAAAATCTTATACGAAATTTAAAAAAAGGTATTTTGTTTTCAGTTGTAAAGGTATGTTTCAGTGTAAAGGTATTTTGTACTTATTTAAATACGTGTTGCTAAAAAGAATCCGATTGTAGTCCAGTAGACTAGCGGTTTAAAATCATGTTTTATTCTACCTCTTTGAAGAAAAGATTTTATTATTCACTTTTACAATTTTTTTATAGAATAAGAGTGACAAACGAGCACACAGTTCATCTGGTGGTAAGTGGATGATGTTGCCCATAGACATCTACATCTATCCTTAATTAAGACTCGAAAATGCAGATACGTTGTCACCCCTGATAAATAAGATGGAATGCCTCGTTTCCAGTAAAAAGAGTCTCCGGTTCTCTACACTCACTATGCGAAACATAGCAGCATTATGCTGCTATTTTACGCTGGTATTCCGTGAGAGTGTGATCCTTCCCCGGTCGAGCCGATCGATTCGTGTTACAACCACAATACAATTGTAGCATGGCTCTACCACGTGTAATATTTGTACGAAAAAAAATATATAATTATATTTTGTATGAAATCGTATTATGATAATAGTGATTTCAATTTTACATTAACTTACTATCGTTGACCATGAATATTGTAGGGTCATAAGTGAAGCCGGAACTGGTGAGAGGCGGCCCACAGCTGGCGTGTTCGCCTGGAGTTTGCAGGTTGATCACCGTACGGATGCCCCAGCTGAAGAATTATGCATTCATGAAATACAGGTATTATATCCTAGTTTTGGGGCTAATGACCACTGTAAATTTTGTGCATGTAATGTGTTTATCAATAAAGATTATCATTACAATGAATACATAAACTATTACGCCTGATACCCGGAGGAGTAGGCAGACACCATAAAATTCCGTTTGACACGATTTCGATACACATCTTTCCCCCCTCCTTCACATCTATATCTATGTATGCTCGTCGGATAGGGGTACGCTTAACTTGTCCCGTCTTCAATACCTATGTCACATCTATATCTATATAAGCTCGTCTGATAGGGGTACACTTAACTTGGCCCGTCTTCAATACCTATGTCGTCAATTTTCGCCGATAAGCTTCCGACTAGAGCGCCCCTAACCGACTCTGCCATTTACTTCTGCCTACCCTGTTAAACATACATACCTAATTCACAAACTCATTCATTTGCCAAAAAAATTAATCTTGCTTCTGAGCCACGTCGATAAGTTGTTTTCAAGGATCATCACAAATTGACTTGCACGAAGGCTCCGCGGCTGGGTTTCGAGGATTTGGTACTATAGACCACATTTACACAGTGCGGCAAATAATACAGTAGACAATAGAGTATAATCAGCCCCTGTGTCTTGCATTTGTGGACTAAGAGAAAGCCTTTGACTCCACAGAAACATGGGCTGTTCTGGATTCTTTACAGCGGTGCCAAATTGACTGGCTGCACACTGAAGTGATGAGATGCCTTTATAACACCAGTACGATGTCCGTCCAAGAGGTCAGTAAATATTACAACTAGGCAGGAATGACTTCGGGGCTGCTAGGTAGCATTTAAAAAGCTACGCCGGGTTTTCTCGTCGTCCATACCGCAAACTCTGAAGCAAAAAGTCTTCAACCAGTTCGTTCTGCCCGTACTCACTTGTGGTGCCAAAACGTGGGGCACTGATGATACGGCTACTTCACAAGCTCAAAGTCACTCAGCAATCAATGGAAAGAACTATGCTCGGAGTTTTGCTGGTAGATAAAATTCGAAATGAATAAATCCGCCAGAGAACCAAGATTACTGACATAGCCTTCCGTGTTTGTAAACTGAAGTGGCAATGGGCTGGTCGTATCTGTCGAGAAGTGATAACCGGTAGATTAGATGTGTTATGGAGTGAAAACCGCGTCTTGGCAAACGTAGTGTGGGACACCCTGTGACTAGGAGGCTGGTAGAAACAGGATGCGTGAAGCCGAAGATCGAGCTAAGTGGCGTGCCTTTGAAGAGGCCTGTGTCGAGCAATGGGCTGCCGCAGGCTGATGGTGATGATGAAGTCAGTCTATGGAGTGAAGCTATGTTCAGCAGAGGACTTTTGACGGGCTGTGATATCATGCAAACCACGTTTCTCAAGAAAACCTGCACTTCTGTTAAGTGCGAAGTATCATGCGATGAGTAAAATTTATAACAGATAGTATATCTTATTATTTTATATTGGGAGCGGTTTAAGATGAACACAATTTATTTAAAAAAAAGCACTTTAACGGACTGTTCGGTAGTGCAGTGGCTAAGGGTTTAGTATGGGTGTTGTGGAAAGTAGGTTTGATTCCGTACGGGCTAACGTGCGTTTTCAATTTCGATTCCGTAACGGGCGTAAGGGCTACAAATAATTGATGTGGTTGTTCGACCGTATACTACCTATGTATGTAATTAGCATGCAGGATGAAGGAAAATATTCTTTTCCTTGGGTAAGAACCTATAAACAATAGACGCCCTTGCTGCATCTTCAAAGAATTTAAGATTTTATAGTTTTAGGTATAATAACATTATATTTTTTGCACATTGTTTTAGTCTTAAAATAACTCCTTCTAACCAACTTTACCACCAACAAACCATCCTTCCATTACAATGTTTAAAAATATTTTACATTTGCTTATTTACTGGTATAAATCTGAATTACGTACCTATGAAATTGCTGTATGATATTTCTGGCGGCAATGCTTGCGGTGCTGGGTCGCGCCATCGCGAGAATATCTTCTGTGACCCTGCAAGGCGTGGCGTGTAGACTTTATTGCGATAAATATAACCCGTGACAGCGTATAACATAGGAATTAAAATTACCTACACAATTTCACAATCCAATAAAATATAACGGATGGTCTTTATTACAAAGCAATCTTTGAGCTGAGGATATACTAAATATATACCTACTCTACATGATACATGATTATAAAATGCCCTTTTAAAAAAAAAAACTCGTTCGATTTCTCGCAGGGTTTTCTCAGGACAGAGCAATTTTCAAAACTATTTGGAAAGTAAGCTATTCTTATTTATGTAAGAGTATATAATATGTAGATATATAATGGATTTCTTGAAAACGGCTCTAACGATTTTGATAAAATTATAGCAACCTTTTGAATCCTAGTTTAGATTAAAGAAATGCTTTAAATTCTTACAACTAGTGAATGTGCGTTTACGCGACCAGGTTTTTATACCAGGTATTTACTTGCAAGTACGCCGACCAAGTGGCGACCCAAAATATTCGCAAGACTTTAAAGTATTTGAATATTCTCACTCTGTCGATCACTCGACGCGATTCTGCCACTTATACATATTCAATCAATGTTCAATGTTCTTTCAAGGCACATTTACTTTAAAAGATTGGAAGTTTTTTTTTATGTAAACGTGATTGTGCTCTTATTTGTATACTGCTACGGATAAATGTTCTACGCAAGTATTTTTCTTCCAACAAGGCTTGTAAGTTTATTATTTTAAAATATGCGATTGCACTTCTTATATATGGGTATCATCTTAGGGATCAATTTTCGATGCAGAAAGAAAATACTTGAAAGTATCTCGAGCCCTGGTCTTTGGGCTCTGGTATCTGAAGCTGGACGTACTTGGATGCCCTGATACTCGATTTTGCAAGTACGACCCATTTCTAAACAATTTAATTAGATAAAAAGTTATATGGTATATGGTTGTTAGAAATTATACATACTCACGTAAAAACAGCCCGTTTATTCACTCGAGGTGAAACTCAATTGACGTACATAAGCAGACAAATAAGTACAACGGCAGAATACATTTAATAGCGCGAACATAAACGAAACAGTGCCATCTGTCGATCACCAGACTTTACTACATACATGAAACTTTTTACTCATTCCGCCCAACAAAGACTTCAACGTGTCTTTCAAAAATAAATAAATCCACATACTCCTAACAAACACATGACAACTAAAGAAACAAGCCGATCACAGTAACGATATCATTTGAATCTTTATTTTCAACTATTCAATACACAAAGCTTACTAACAGGCAGCGATAAAGCCTTTGGCCATTAAATCGGATACCGCTTCTAAATCGATCGCACAAGTCACCATACAAATGAACAAATAATTGAATCTCTTGTAGAGTTTTGATCGACGGCCTGGAGAGTGCCGGATATTAATAGGACCTACACAATCGACTTCTGAACTTTTGAGAGGTCTGCTCAGTTTTAATCTAACTTCCGGCAATTGACCCATTAATTGTGTGGCTGCTGCTTCAGGGTACTTTAAACACATAACATAAATTCTGTAGTAACCATATAACGTGTACTCAATAACTAAAAATTTGATCTTAAAAAACTCATCATGAGTTACGGTTACTTACTCACCATGAAGACTCTTTGTATGAGCATCAGCAACCATTAACTGGCTGAGATAATTCTTACCAGGCAAAACGATCAGATTCTTTTGATCGTAGCTTACATTAACTTGGCTTAAGCGCCCACCCACTCTTAAAATCCCATTTTTGTCTAAAAAGGGACAAAGAGTGCGTAGCTCGCCCCGATTTGCAACACAACTTTTAATTTCAAAGAATTTATTTCTTCCGCGGAATCACTTTCTTGAACTTGTTTAATGCTAAGTTGTAGTGTTTCTTTTATCTGGTGGCAACTTTGTTTTCAGAAATCTGCGACATAACGAAATCACTTTTAATATCTTAATTAAGTTTAAAAATTTGATCCACCGAAAATCATTACATTCCTTTTCTTTAACAATAAACAATTTTATTCGTTCTTCTTCATGCGTATTCATCAACTCAGGCTTTTCAATACGAACAATATGTTTTGATAGCCAGTCAGGATCGTTTCACCACAATTGTGGCTATTTAATTCCGTCGGTTTTAGTCCTCTTGAGGCACAGTCAACAGGATTAATGTTAGTTGATATATGTCCTCACTGTTCAACATCCATAATTGTGAGGATGTGGGACACTATTATTTACGTCAGTAGTCCATCGACTGACCAGCCCACGTAGCCAAGCCAATACTACAGTTGATTCAGATCACTTGTATAAGTCACTTTAAGGTATTTCCATTACTTGGGAAACGTCATTTTACTCCACAATGTTCCAAGCGGGGTATGGTCACCTCCTTTTCTCTTGGGGCGACCTTAGTCTTGGTAGTAATAAGCCTTACGTGTCATTATTGTCATCTACTACTCTGAGATAAATTGCAACTGCATAGGCTACACTTGATGCATCTGAGTATGCGTGAAGTTCTAATTTAGACCCCTTTGTCAAACCAAGCTATAGTTATACCATAATATCAATAATATACCAATATCATAATACCAGGCTATAGTTATACATTATATCACCAAGTTATAGTAGCTTAGCGTATTGAAATATTTTTGAGGTTCGTCAACTCGTATCTATATGTTAACCATTCAGACAAAAAATTTTTAGACAATTTCTGATCCCACTCAAGGCATACTTTCCACAATTTTTGGATGAAAACCGTAGCAAAAATTATTACTTTATTACTTATTAATCCATACAATAGGGTCATTGAACCAATATTCCATAAAACTTTTCGTTTTGATATATATATTTTACAGGGTTAGTTAAGTTTACTACGTAATCAAAATTATCTATACATCTGTTCCAACAAATGCCTAACACTTTCATCATCATAATTATCAACCTTAATTATAACATATTTTTCGGCGTTCAAATCGTTTTTCTTGATGTAATTTAGGAACAATCGATTAATGCTACTCCATTTTAATAGTTCAAATCCACCAGCTCCCATCAGCTAGCACATTTCCTCGTAAATTTATGATGCTTCTTTCTCAATTTTGCAACCTGTCATTAAATCGTCAACATAGTAATCTCGTTGTGAAATTTGAGCTGCCAACGGATATTTGTGTTTTCCTAATTCTGCTAATATTTGTACGATTTTCACCACAAGATGAGGCGCATAAGCAGTGCCAAACGTCAATGTTAGCAGTTTATAGTGCTGAACTGGTAACTCAGGTTTAGTTCACAATAGTGTCCTCTGAAAGTCAATGTCATCCTCATGCACATATACCTGTCGATACATTTGCACTAGGTCGGCATCAATGCCAATATGGTGTTTGCGCCATCGTAGTTACTAGTGACGTAAATCTATTCGGAGTTTAGGACCAACAAGTAAATCATCCTTAAGGGACACATTTTTAACACCTCTACTAGAAGCATTGAAGACTACTCTGAAGTTCGTTGTCTCTTTATTTTATTTACATCATCACCATTAACTACCTTCATGTGGCCCAATGTTGCATATTCCTGTAAAACGTTAACGTACTCGTTATAGGGTTGTCGCTAGGGTTTTTACACAATCTTCGCTCAAATGCATATAATTTGTTAACAGCAATATAAAATAATCGACTATGTCGACAGTGCGACAGTGCGGTCATTTGTTTTAAAAGGTAATCTTACAATAAATTTACCGTCTTCACGCCTTTAAGTAGTTTCTTATTATAACTTTTCACAACATGTATAATCTGCTATTAATTTTTTTGTCGATACTATTAGTCTCGTTCTCCTATTCCCAATTTTTTTCAGTATCTCATCCTCTCTCTTCCATATGAACTCTTTTTGATTCAGCTTAGCAATATTTCTCCGTATACCAACTAACTTTTCCTGGCGATGTAAATCCAGGATCGGCAAGAGGTAAGGTATTTAATTTCAACCAACAAGGTATACTTGCTTAACGACCTGGTAAAAATGAAGTAAGTGATTTTAAGACCTACGCAGTAACGCATATAACTTTCTCAGGTATGTGACTCGACTTCAATACAAACTGCATTTTTAATCACCAATATTTACACGCTTAAGACCTATCTGATATAGTAGCAAAATTCTTTAGAAGATTTACTTCAGTTTCTCCAGACAAACTCGATTATAAGTAACACAATTGCTGAAGAGCTAAAAGTATACACTTGTGTCTACTTTTCCTACTGCTTAATTGTATTGTTCACTTGATGCATTCTCATTTGCGTCTATGTTTTGTTTAATCGTGTTTGGATCAGTATAATCTAGGTATTCCTTTAACAAGTCTTTGTATTCTATAAAATATTTTTGAAAGTTATCTTACAAGTTATATTGAAAATATTGTGGTTCACCTTCTTAAGATTGCGGTCATCTTTTCTTAACTGTTTAAACAACTCTTGTTGCCCTTTGATTAATCTCTCCATTTTATTTTATTAAATTTAGCGTAAATTTTTTTAAGTCTTTCGAAATAATAACTCATAAAAATCCTAAAGTTCAACTCGATAAACAGTACAAAGGATATGTCACAATTAAGATCTAATGCAAGATCATATAACAAAATTTCAATTTCACAAGTCCATAGTATTCAAAAGTTTCTAAAGTGACAAATAACAAAATTTTTACAAGTCCTCAAATCTCTGAGAATTTTCTACAATAGCAAAATTTTAATAAAGTCTTTTTAATTTAAAAAGTCTAAAATAACACTAGACTTTTCTAAGTCCACAGAATGTAATCACGAAATTTTTACAAGTTTAAGTTTTTTTGTTAAAACATTCTTAAAAAATTCACCGATATTTAACAAATGTATTTACCTCCTCACGGTTTTAGGTTCAACTTTATTTACTTTTGCATTATACTCACCAATTGGTGATTATAATGCAAAAGTTAAAAAAATTATTATTAGTACTTCGCAGTTCACCTTAGTTCCCGTGAAATTATCCGAAACTTGAATTTGAAGTCGGGTCGTTGCTGAAGTCTCGGATTGGGGGTTTGACGGTTTAATCCCGATAAGACACAAGTTTGTGCGTTTACTACTAAAAATAACCCCTTTTTCAGCACTCCCCTTTTTGCCTCAGCCAGTATCGGTATCCTCGACATCGACATATCGAATGCAGTTCAGTTTCGTGGTCACTTGGCAGAGAAGGCTAAATTGGCCTCTAAAAAGCCTTTCTTGCTCGGCAGAGTGGGCCATTATTTCATGCCGGCACACCGCCTGCAACTTTTCAAGGCGCAGGTTCAGCTTCACAAGGAATACTGTTTCCATCTCTGTACTGGGGCTCCCCAGTGCCAGCTCCTTCCACTTGACTGCATCCGGCGCAGAGCAGCACTAATCGTAGTCGACTGAGTGCTTTCCGATCGGCTCGATTCCCTGGCGCTACGAAGAGATGTTGCATCCCTTTGTACTTTCTTTCGCATCTACCACGAGGAGTGCTCTGAGGAATTGTTCGGATTCATCTTAGCCGCCTTTGCAATTTCAGTGCCATGAACGCACATCGCGGCTAAACTCCCGGTACCACCCACACCACCTCTCTGTGGAATAGTTTGCCGCTTTCAAGAAAAGAGCTTATTCCTTTCTAAAATGCCGGCAACACAACTGCAATTCCCCTAGTGTTGCCGTTGTTTATAGGTGGCGGTAGTCACTTAACATCAGGTGAGCCGTGTGCTCGTTTGCCCCTCTTCTATTAAAAAAGAAAAAAGGAATACGAAATGATCTAACACGCTGCATCAGTGCATGATGGCGGACGTTTTATGTTCTCGTAATATTGTACTACTGACAGCTTTGTTTCGAATGGTGACGAAGACAGGAGAACCTTTTTACGGTCATGATTGTTTATTCAAAATTGAGTTAAATTTTCTATGGGCCACGGCAAACATTTATCCTCAACCCTCGGGTGAATTCTGTTGTCGTTTGTCGCACTTGTATAAAAAATGGCTAAGTGTAACTAAGCTGTTTCTTCTTGCTCTTAAAACTAGACCCGTTGATGTGATAATTGATTTGGCTTGTGGCTTCATGTCATATAAAATTGGATTGGTGCAGATAGTGAAACTGTGTGTGAGATTCTAAAAGCTTGTGGAGGGATACGATTTTTTTAAATATTTTCTAAGTACTAGATAAATAGCGAATAGAAATAGTTTTAAAATTTCTTGTACAATTTTAAACAAAACAAAAGAAAAAAACTATATTTAATCACTTCATAAAAGTTTCAGCTCGCTTAAAATATATTACTTTTCGACATCAGTAACCTAAATAGTTATAATGGGTGCAGAACACGAATTAATAAGTCGTGGAGTGGTTAATAGGAATATAACCTTTTGTTTATAGCATTGCTATTTTTTAATAGAAGACGGGGCTAACGAGCTTGCGGTTCACATGATGGTAAGTGACTACCGCCGCCCATGAACAACTGCAACACCAAGGGAATGGGCAGGTGCGTTGCCGGCCTTTTAGGAAAGAGTAAACTATTTTCTTGAAGGTCCCTAAATCGTATCAGTCCGAAAAAAACGCCTTTGGTAAACTATTCCAGAGAGAAGAAGTTGTAAGAGGAAGTTGTATTCAAATTGTAAAAAGAAAGTGTGTAAAGTTGCAAAAGACCCAAATGTAGCCAGCCAACCCTATTGGCACGGTAATTTTATCTATACAGTATTCCAACTTCATACAAACGGACGAAGCGAGAGCTGTGCCTACGCGCCTCGATCTCCGCAAGCGCTCGGCACGCGGACTGTAGTGACTGCGCCGCAGTGAAGATTTTGTGAAATATATAAATAAATGGAGGAAATATTCCAAACTTCATTTAAAACCAAACATATAAATTGTAAAGTAGCTGCAGGTATCTATAACCCAGTGAAAGATATTCCTTTTCTCCGATTTGTTCAGGTTTCCCAAAAGAATTTTTAATAAACTTTATATTAGAATGCGGATTTTTATACTTAAAAATTTTATAATAAAGCATTTCGTAAGTCTCAGCCGAGGCGCCAATATTTTTCGGTCGCAAATTTATAACACCGATTTGATATTCAAACATAAACACGGTTTTTTAATTAAATCTACCAATCAAAAAACAACACGCATTTTTATTGAACACTTCCTATTCAATTCACAAAGTACCTATTTTATTTGTTTATATAAAAAAAGTATATTTACAATCATAAAACTAAATGGAAACACAAAGTGGGCAAATGTAATTAAAATGCTGGAGACAGGCAGCCTCCTATTGCATGTTTACGTACCGCGCGGCTGTAGGCATTTATTTCAAAGATACGGCTGAGTTACAATACTGTATATATAAAATTACCGTGATGTAGTTTTCAGTAAATACGATCCTATTCTTATTGTTAGCAGATGACCAATGTGCTGACATCACGAGCTATGATTTACTTTTGCCCAAATACTCATACGCTACTCAGTTTTAAGACGTCTCGTGCTGTCTCTATCACTCTAATTCAAAGAGACTGACACCGCAATACTTACGTCGTCTTAAAATTGAGAAGCTTTTGAGTATTTGGCCATTTATCTCACCAACATTCGCAACATATTCCATACATTATTATATATGCATTGTTGTAGTATGCTTGTTTTCATTTAGTAATATAAACCTTAATAATTATATATTGAGGCGTTGCGTAGATATTTGTTTTATAGTTTATGATTTTATATTTCACTTAATTTGACCATTATGACATTTTTTTTTCTATTACAACTTATGCGGTATTCCGAATCCTTCACCTAGACTTTAGCGTAATTAATTCAACTTCAATAAATTTCCTATACAATTATTTTAATATTTTATTCGCATCTAAACGAGAAACAGGTACTTTGTTACTAATTCGTGCCATTACCAATTATACGATTATAATTTCATCGAAACATACAATCAATTTGTCATGCCCGCCTTTATAATAGAGGGTTGTACTTTCTGATATCATTGTTAATTGTATTACGTTACATATTTCATACATTAATTCTATAACTCACAGTAAGACGTGAATTAAAAAGAGGTACGACTCTCATGTCGACTTCACTAATGATAATAATCATAATCACCCATCAATCCTTATTCCACATTATATCGAAAACAGAAGTGGATACATAGCAAAGTCATCATCATTCATTTCATTCACAGGCTCGTCTCGTACGAGAGTTAGAAAGATCCGAAAGGGCTGAACTAGCGAAAAGGGAAAAAGAAGTACGAAGTCAGCAGCTGTTAGAGGTAAATGAAACCTTTTTAATGGAGTAATGTCGGGGTCATTCGTCAGTTTTAACTTAGTATGTACACTGTATTGTTCTTTATTAAAATATTGGAAACTAGTTTGTCTTTAACAGCTGACAAAACCAACTGATATTACGTTTATAAGCAGTCCTTATAAACTATCAAAAATCTTAAAAGTGTGTGTGTTTAGTGTGTAGTGTTTTAAACGATTATTTTTATAATACCTATTGATTGGTTTATTTATATATTTTTAATTATTTAATTGCCTCTGTCACTGTTATTCAGAAATTGTTTATATTTATTTGTATTCTGTTTTTTTTTTAATTTAAATGTGCTTGTGTTTGTTTTTTATTTTTCATTTTTATTATCAATTTGATGCTTGGCAACATTGTGCTCACATTCGTAATATGTAGATTTTTAAAGCAAAAAGTTCCAATACGAATATGATAGATAAATGGTTACTTTCTGCTTTTCGTAGATAGCGTTGGACTTCTTAGCTTTTAGATGGTAGTTGAGTTGTGTGTCTCAATAGCTACGTTTGTTATCTTTATATACTATTATATTTATTTATGTAAAATTTACCCTTATACTTTCTGTGGGTTATGTGTTACTTAGTTCTAACATCAAAAACAATCACAAAAAACATTTATTTTGACAATGTTGTCATAATCCAATTGATAATAGAAAATGTAAAAACAAAAAAATTAACGATGGCAATCTAAACAGCATATCAACAAGAACCGAACGCAGCTTACCATCGAGCCGCTGCCGTCAATACCGAAAATAAATACTGATTCCAATGAATGGAAAATTCCTGAAATAGTGATGGGCCCTGCTGTTAAAACCAACAAAGATCGCACTATGCCACCAATTAGTCTATCCCTAATACCTGTCAGTGGACCGAAAGATAGTCAAAATGTACCAATAAAAACATTGAATTTTGACCAGAGTGGCTGGAAAGAGGAGATCGAAGAGTATAACGCTCTAGATAAAATGAAAGATTTCGCAGAAAAAGCTGCTTTCGATTTACCGAAACGACCAAAAGATAAATATTTTGATTTTACGTTGATGAAGGCAGCAGAAAAGAAAACAAAATTGCCAGATAAAGAAAACAAGTTAGAGAAATTAATCGTATCATATTCGAGAATAAGTGAATTCATAAACGGTTGTGATTGGTCGAAATTAGAAGGTGATAGTAAAACAGACGATCCTAAGAGCCTCGAGCAGAAATACTTAGATGCCAAAAACGAATTTATGTCTCAAAATCTAATGCTAATGCCAAAAGATACGCAAAAATCTGTCTTAAAAGAAGTCATAGACCTGAGTTGTGATGATGAGAATATTCTTAATGATATTATAACAAAAAAGATCAGTCAAGGAACATTTAACGTAGGGAAAGATGGTGCGCTATCTATTTCTGTACATCCCTTCGGCAGTAAGGACATGTACTTGGTACGTGTTAGCAATTAAAATGAACACTAAAATACTAACGTTTTCCGGGTTCACTAACACGTCTAATCATTGTTTGTGGTATGTGTATGGGTATTTTATGTGATTATTATTATCTGTATCCTACGTTTCATTTCACATGGCGTAATAGAAATGCACGTTACATAATGAAGAGGTCATTAATTAACGGTGATGGTATGTGTAAGTAGTGTGCTTCTTAATGGAATGGAAATGTATTCATTCATTCATTCATTTGTGTATGTAAACGCGTGTAATGTACTAACTAAATAAAAAAAATATGAATTATACAGTTCTCATGTGGAACTTGGTCCATGGCAAGTACAATCAAATTCATGTTGTATTATGAATGACGCCTTGTGATACATTTCACGGTTAAATATGTCTTAAAAATTTTCATTTGTATACCATTCTGTTAAGCATCTTAGACTTTGAGAATCTTGATATAAAAACAATTTCGGTGAAAACATTTTATACGCTAATTGGGGCTGTTTACTAATTTAAATGATAAATATTTGCTTAAAATAAATTCGATAAAATTATACCGAAAACCAATATGTATGATATGTTTTAGATTCAACCATTTTTCTTTTCTTTTTTTTCTCTTGCACGCTTTCTATTATGACAACGCTTACTTATATTTTCTGTTGTAAAATTCAATTCATAATAAATTAATTAATATGAGCATTAGTTTTATTTAACACGTATTTAGTTCTTCCTATTTTCTATTTGTTACATGTTCGCTGCTTTGATTATAATTTGCTCTACCGCTTTCGATGTTATCTCTCCGGATGTATTTGAAGGCTAAGAAACGGAAACAGGAGGAGTTAGAAAAGCAAAAAATAGAGGATCAGGCGAAAAGGCAGCAGGTTTGTATGAAGTGTTAACATAAAATGTGATTCCATTTAAATTGCGATAATTTCTTGATTCAAGCTATTTACTTGTATTTAATAAAATTAACACTCCCAATTTTTTAATCTCGTAAACTGAGTAACAATTTAGGCTAGAAAAAAATTATATGAAAATATAGCGCGTCTCTTTAAAAGTCTGTGTATGTGCGTGTCAATTCGTTTTTAAAATTTGGCAATTATCGTAAATTTTCCCAGCCGGTGAAAAGTGTATATCCAAGCATATATAACAGTGTACTATTAATATTAATTTCAGTTTTTTTATAGGATGGGATGACAAACAAGCACACAGTCCACCTGGTAAGTGGTTGCTGTGACCCATAGACATCTACATCTATCCTCGATTACGAATCAAAATGCAGATGCGTTGTCACCCGTGAGGACTAAGATGGAATGCCTCGTTTCCAATAAAAAGAGTCTCCGGTTCTCTACACTCACCATACAGAACACATCAGCATAAAGCAACTATTTTAAGCTGGTATTCTGTGAGAGTGTGGTCCTTCCCGGACGAGCCGACCAGTTCGTGCTACAACTGTACTACTAATATACTGCAGCATGGCTCTAGCACTTATATATTAAGACATAAGCACTTACTTTTTTGAACATTCCCAATGTGACAAAATATACATGGTGGACTACGCCGACATACTGTGGACACTATCGTAAACTACAGGATATATTACAGTGATTTTATACACTAAATAGTCTTGAGAACAAGCAATTTGAGTGATACCACCAATAAGACAAAATTAATCAACATCAAAAAGTTTTCAATGGATCTATTCTATTAGACAGATATGAAAAAAAAATATTGTACACAAAGTTGCTCAAACTTTCTCACCTGAAGAAAACTGTTGCTCAAATTCTGTGAATCCTCACCAGGGGGAATATTATAGTTATAATTCATTGGTGAATTACTTGGGCCACCTCCATAATTTTGGGGAGGTGTAGCTATAAATCCACCTGTTTTGCCACCAGAAGGTTGCTAGAAGAAAAACTAAATTAATAACAATAAAGCATGTACATTAAATGGTGTTTAAATTTACTATTATATTAGTTTTAAATTAACTTTATGACATAAAATTTTCCTATGGTAACATAAAAAAGATTGAATTACATGCTCTTTTTTAACTATCCCCCTAAAATTGAAAATATCATAAGAAGCTGTATTTATTGGACAAAAAAGAAAAATTAATGATTACGGTGCCTATGACCGATGTTATGGTTATCCAATTTTTACTATATCTAAAAAAAGAGTCCACATCTTTCGGAAATCTGGGGCGGAATTTCCACCGCTTTTTTCATAATTATTGGCTGGGACTATGTATGATTTTAAATAGAATAGAAACCATAGGTCCCAAATATTTTTAAAAGTTGTATTGTCACACCTATTATGCTTAATCCACACACATCGAGATATAATTACGGCGATAAAACTTCGCCTACGGCCAACGGCAAAGGTGCCTGGCCAAACTGCGCGTTGTAAAGTTTATCGATAGTTTATCGCGATAAACACACACTAAATACAAAATGGACGCCGCGGTCGCTCTATATTATATGGCATTGAATAATATTTTTTCACTACGTTTTTGTGCAACATGGGACAGCTTTAGACGCCTGCATTATTTATTCGAAAATTGTTATTAAATTATTCATCTTCTCATTACCTATTTCAAAAAATTTGTTACTGTCGAAAATACGTCGTAAATCCTAATATAATTCTACACTTCCGCTACGCACAATGTCTGTGGGCCGTCTAAAGTGTGGCCGCACAAGCGAAGTTTATCGCGATAAAATGCTTTGATGTGCGAGAATTTACCGACAGCGAAGCGATGTGCATGCGACTTCGCACGAAGTGACGAAGTATACACAAATATGTGGCCGCAAACATACGCGAATAGTCGCATTATCGCGATGTGTGTGGCCGCAGTATTGTACATACTTCATTGCCGACTGCCTCGTTGTCTGGTGGTTGTAAACGCCATCGTTGATCATGAGGTGCGAGAAATTCTCAGTAATAGCTTAGAGTCAAGAAGTGGGCGGTGCTACGACCATGCTCCTCAGAAAGCGACTGTCAAATGGACTACGAGAGTGAGGATGCTTCTGTGCTTATGCACATATTTGTGCACTACAATCCTGTGTAGATAGTCTCCATTGGAACTGGTCATCTGACATTATACTATATAGATCCCATGGCTGGTCACAGATGTCTCCATATTTCTTAAATGTTATGGTGCAATTAGTCTGCCACGCTACTATCGATGGGCTTCATATGATCTCAAAATATTTTATTCCTTACACTTGCAGGTTTCCTTATTGCTGAAAATGTGGTAAATCAACAGCTTAAAATTTCAATCAACAATTTTATTAAAGCTGGCGGGTCAATCGGCGGGAAAATCAAACCAGTGCTCACAAACTGCAATTTACTTAAGTCCCACGGCTTTCAAGTAGTAACTTACAGAGGGATAACTGAAGGGCTGCATATTTGATTGTGGTAAGTTAGGCATCTGAGGCATGGATGGTTGTGGTGGAAAACCTATGAAACCAGGAGGCCCAGGAGGCCCATTGATATCAATGAGCAATGCATCTCGACCTAAAAAAACAGAAAATTCAATCATTATATTATAATACTCCACTGCTAGACTTGAACACACTCAAAGTTAGGACAATATGTCAGCTTTCGCAAACTTTGGAAGAGAATTACGGCTGCCTGCAGACCTGATCACCGGGATAGCACCTGATGCCCCACGCAGTATAACTGAATATGCAAATGACTTGCGGAACAAAATGAATGACATTTACGAGCACGTCAGACAATCGGGCCAGCATACGTCCGAAAAGATGAAAACCCGGTATGATCGCAAAATGAACAACAAAGGGTTCGACGAAGGTTCACTAGTGTGTTTGAACAATCCAGTCCGTAGCAAAGGTAAATCTCCTAAGCTTCAAGCTAAGTGGGACGGCCCGTACCGGATTGTGATCAGGTTCAACGATGTAACCTACCGAAAGGCACAAGAGGGACTCCTAAGATCGTCCATGTAAATCGACTGGCGCGTTATTATGGGACCGATAATGCTTGGGACGAGCATGTCTTAGTAGGAGGCAGTGTTGCGCGTCTAAGTTGACGTCAGGTACCTGGCACTAACGCCATCTAGTGTCGGAGACCAGAGCGAGGAGGGCTTCTTAGAAAATGTCAATCTTGAACTGTCGACCAACAGTGCCATCTAGTATCGAACAGAAGAATTAAGCTTTCCAGAAGCCTTGCCCTCGAACTTTCCGCGTCTGGTCGGTTGGCGCCCATATTCACTGGAATATTCTGGATGTTTCGGTGGAAAGGCGTATATAAAGACGTTGAAGCCCGCGACCGGGGCAGTATTGAATTTGGCGAGACAAGTGTAGCTTCGGAGCGAAATAAAGTGAATCTGTGTGATTAATTATTAGTGTTTTAAGTTTCAATTATTGTCGGTCATAAAAGTGTAAATGTTGCTAATTCAATCGGCAGTTTTTATTATCACGAACCTCAAGCTCGTAATAATATCAACCATTGAACTGTCTTCAGTTTTCTTTATTGCGATTTGAACGTTTCCTAGCAGTAGCCTGCCTCCCTCGTTTCTGTTACTATTAGTTATGTTTATGACAGTATCCCTTTCTTCATTGAAAATGCTTTCATTTAATTCTTATTTTGTATCTGAACTTATATCACTTGTACAAGTTTATTACATTAAAAAAACAACATTCTATACCACAATTAGCGACCCGCCCTGACTTAGGCTAAGTGTGTGCAATTATTTCAATTAAAGATGGCAAAGGAAGGCAATTTCTTTTTATTATTTTTAAATGGAACTTTGATCACTTCTGGCATAGCTCTCAATCTGTTCGTGAAGTTTCAGTAATATCAGCCCAGCCATGCCGAAGTTTTGTCCAGATAGACAGACAGCAAGAAGGACAAAAAATTAATTTAAATTAAATTAATAGTGAATTACGTCTTAAGAGCAAGCCAATAACCTCCTGATCTTAATAAAAGTCAGTTATTTCAATATTACAGATAGAAGTATAATTAAATTTCATTTATATGTATAGATAAAAAATCCCACAAATTGGAGGCACCACTTAAAAATTTCAAATTCATTTATGATGTATAGAAACTTCGAGACGCTAAGCGATCGATAGAACGCTTAGACGCAGTCAGCATTATTGAACATACGAGAAAGTTCAACTTAGTTAATTTGCGATCCAGATTATTGGAAAAGCTGTTTAAGTTTAAGACAAAGCTTACAGTGAAGCTAATAAAAATACTTAAATTTAATATTTGTAGTATTATTGCTACTAAAATATATTATAATAAATATTCATTACCAATAATGGTTTTCTATAGCAGAACTACGATTGTTAAAATTTATAAATTAACTCAATGAAAAACTATCAATAGTTCCTTGAAATTGTGTGCTTTATTTAATACGAAAAATGTGGCAGAGTAAATACGTGGTAAAGCCACACTGCAGTTACACTATGGTTATAGCAAGAACGGTTCGGCCTGTCTGGGGTTTGTGGCTCAGTCTCCAAGAGCACCATGATCTTAGAGATTATAAAAGTGAAGGTACTTTTTATTGGAAATGATGCATTCTGTCTGAGCCTTCGTAGATGTCCACACACCAGAACACCTACTCACCATGAGGTGGACTGTGTCCTCATTTGCCAGTCTTATTCTATAAAACAATGCATGCTGTGTAGTGGTGACGTAAGAATATCCGCTACTCCACTATCTTTTCGTGAGCGTCGTAAGAGGCGACAGTGAGAAATGAAACGAGGTGGTCACCAGCATCTTCCTGATAACAGCTCACGAAAAAAAAAACAGCAGTTGCAAACCCGCCTGCTCATCATGGTAAATAAGGCAAACAAACAAACAAGACAAAGACTAAGAGACAATTTATGAACGAGAATGTCCAAACTTAAAGGCTATAATCAGTTAGTAAACTCCATGTTGCAGTGGTTTAGCATTAAGTTGCAGCGCTGAGAGCGACGTGTTCGAAATCCGCACGTACCAAGTATTTTTATGGCTTACAGATAATTGTTCCGGATCTGAATGTTTGTCCTCGTGCAATTTATATGTGTAAACTGTTCGCGATACAGAAGAAAATCCTGGAGTAGGGATATCGTAAACAAAAGAAAGAAAATTAATGAATGAATGAACGAATGATTAAATTAATTAATTGAAAATAATTCTACAGTGTGGCTCTACCACGTTCATTACATTTAACTTTCGTAATCGAGACCAAGACGCAGAGTAAAATAAATTTCGTATACTTTGGTTTTAAAAGCTCATCAACGGATGAACGAGACAAGTTTTTATTTCAGTTGAAGTAAATTTACATTTGATGGAAATTTAAAATAACGATAGCTTTACTTTTTATCTTAAAAAGGAATACTGTCCATTTTATCTTACTTTAAACAATTATAATTATGTCTATTTTTAAAAATGAAATAATAATTGATTCATAAAATAGAGCTACAGACCAGAACATAAAAGTCAAGTTAAAAATAGCGGAAACAAAAGGC
>DWHP01000427.1:0-20168 GCA_018247895.1 Parnassius honrathi
TGTCCTGGGTGGGAATCGAACCTACGACCTCCGGCATAGCAGTCAGGGTCACTAACCACTAGACCAACAGGCCTGTCTAATATTTAATGGATGCTGGTGATGATGTAAGGTTGCTTGCGTACTTTGAAATTTATAGAGATCGTTTAGCCCCTAAGCTACCACGGCTCCACTGCATATCTGATAGATTTAAAAATATAATATTTCAAAGATATGTGAAGACCGTCAACTCGCATTAGGACAGCGCGATGGACACTTCCTGACTCCAAAACGTTCTCAGAAGTGTGTGAAGGCCTTTTTCAAGGAGTGGGACGTACATATACTGGTAATTTCACTATAATAAATTAACAAATAAGTGATGTAGGTCGATTATCTTCCAGTTATTATTCAAAATATTTACGTAGATAGTAGATATAAAGACATATTACGGTATGATTCTATGTATTTCCGAGATCAGAGGTGGGATCTACTGTTGTATTCCCGATAAGTTAACTGCATTAAGTGCTTGTTCACCCATTGTTTGCTATTTAATTTGACATTCTTTAACCTTTTTTCTTTACTGTCATCCCGTAAAAGACTAATGTTGACAATGAGCCTTTCCAGTTGTACGGAGATCTATATCCTTTTCATCTTTAACACTTATTCAAATTATTGTTACATAACGGAGATATATTATGGCAATAATACACCCAAATATTATAAGGATTTACATATGTGATTGCAAAACAATGTTTTTATGCCATACAAAGCAGTCGTAGCGTCGGACTTGCGATGGATTCGATACCGCGGCTCTGGTACAACGGTGTGGTACAAATATGAAGGGATTGGATTGTCAGTTGTCATTTGTTTTTAGTATTTTTTTAAATTAATTAACAAAAACAACGTACCGTCTAGGAAGCATTATTTTGTTTTACAATATAGTGTTTTCTATGTAAGCGTTATCCTTCAAACCCTTTTCACTAATGCCGAATCATTCGTGTTGCAGCTATAATTTTCTGCGACGTGACCTTCTGCTTTTTCTTCGCTTTTTTGCATTACATAGTTTATTCTATTAATCGTTCTATCTCTAATTTCATATCTATTTTATTAATAACGCACGCTTTTAATTATATTTTCATACATTGTGTTGTATTTCATACATTGTGTGTGTGCTCTAAAGTAGTATGTTGTAATTAAGATTATTTTTTAATTATTCTAATAATTTCTATGCCATGCCATTCAATAGTCGCGTGCATTGACAGAACATCTTGTTTAACTCAATTTTTAGGGAAGTAAGCAATGTAACCGTAATCAGTATATTAATTTAACCACAAAGAATAAGTCTTTATAGTACGAATTGACCAGGTGATTTATGCAAAATTATAATTTAAATATATGTTCCCGTGTTATATACTCAATTACAAGTATATTTAATAAAGTGTTCTATACATATTTTCTGCTGGCAGAAGCGGAATTTTTCCCTCTCATAAATAAAATAAGTAAACATCGTTTTAAAAATGAACTTATGAATTTATTATAAAGTTAATTGCAGCATATTCGTGTACAATAAATACAACCAAACGATAAACAGTACACGACCGCGTGACTAAATTTGTCAGGTTAATTAACTTGACTGATGTTCTGAAAGCCGATTAGGATCATAGTTACGTTCAATAAAATGTCCCGAATGCGATAGAGGTTGTTAACTGCACCAGACATATTAAAGTATGCGCAAGCACATGTGAGCAGGTGAACGACTGTACGAAGAAGCAGCCGGTTGTCCGAACTGCCTGTAACACTTATAAAAGGAGATCCCACCTTGTGATTACTACTGGAGAGTATTTTTAATTAATATTTAGTTAGTAACTTTTTATATGAACAATATCTTTGTCTCGTCTTTAGAAAACTTATTTATAATATCAAAAAATATAAATGAGGACTGACGGATCCACTTGAATGTGTGCTGGTGGACTGTGGCCAAGGGGGTCATTTCCCACAACTACCGTAGCAGAAGTGAAGTCGCTGGTTAAGAGGAATTCCGAAATAGTGATGTGCCATTAGCCATATCCTATGTGACTCAGTTGATGAGGCGGTGAAATGGGCTGCGGGCGATGAGGCGTATCAATATTGCGAGGCGCCGCCCTCCCTACCGTCCGCAACCGAAAATTGATCGGCGGTGACTATATACCTGATAGGGATCCCTTGTGCAGATGAAATTGAAGGCCACGGAGGAGTGCACACTGCGTGCGCCTTGTCAAAGAAGGTCAGAGGTCGGAGATATCTTGTGCCGAAGAGGAGCTACCGTGGAGTGGCAGACGCTGTTGGGGCCGCGGATGTGTGCGATAGCTTTCCCGTGGCTTTGCCGATATTTGTCGAAGGTGAAACACGGTTTTAGTCGGTGCGAGTCTGACGTAACCAGTCATTGCTGCTGTGAGGCCATTATGCCCTAGGCATTTTAAAAGATATTTGAAAATAAGGGTTGCTTACTATTAAAGGTACACAAGAATGAGACAGAGTTAGCGTAGCTCATCTTCTATCAGAAAAGGACACAGCTGCATATGGTTGTAAACTTACCACGCACGCATCAATACGTATTGTTGTGTTATTGCTGTTAACTAGCTGATGCTATTTTGACTTTCATCCACTTTTTTTTTGAGAATTAATGCACTATGCAATGTTTCAACAATTTTTTTTTATAATTAAAAACACTGGCCGTGATTTAAACACTACAAAAACCATATAATAGGGTAGGGATGATGGTGACTCAGTTCGTGATTGAGCGTGAGATTACCGTTACAGTGTTCCAACAAATGAAGCGGTGATGCGTACATAAATACGAGTTATCTATCCTACAAGGGTGTTCGTACATCGTCTCTGACGACATAACTCGTGTCTGCGTAGATATTGTGGGCGGTGAGAACCGCCCAGACGTGAGTATGGACGGTTTCTACGCGGAGTGTGTGTGGAGGGAGACAGGAGGTGTTCCTCCCCCCTCCCCTTACCCTCCACACACACGCACGTAGTTACGAAAGCGGTAAGTTTCATCCGTAGTCCTTATTGTGATTGTAACATTTAGTTCTTTTATAGTATTTACTAAGTGCGTGTGAAGTTTATGTGTTATAGTTTCCTTGTGTAACAGAGACAAAAACTTTCATCAGCGTATGGTAATAGCACAGGCGAAGAAAAACAAGTTAGACTGTGCTAATAGGGTGCTTCCAGCTGCAACAGAATGATTATTCTAATTCTACTAAAATCCGACTTATTTTTTTATTCAATTATTCATTCTTTACACTCCATTGAATCCTACTGTTGAACATAGGGCTTGCCTTAGATTCCCTCATTGGACAATATTTGCTATAGTTGCCACTCTTGGCAACCTGGTCGGTCACAGCGTTGTCTTTTTATTTTCTAATCGTTATATTTGAATAAGCTGCTGTCGATTTCCTGGGTTGTTGAGTTTTTCAGAATATTTAATTTCCTATAAAATGGCAACATCTTTTTAATGAAATTGAATAAAAATTTACTGGCTATTGTCATTAAAGCATCACATTTACTCTACTAATTAAAAATATATTTCCAGGTTATTACGTTAACGTATTTACGTTAACGTTAATAGCGCTTCCGTTATCAATAATGCGGCTGTAAAAGGGTAGAAAAATAGAGATCTCAAACAGGAAGTAGATAAAGTTTTATAAAAGTGGTTAATTTATCAATTTGTTATAGAGACTGTAATGACTTTTCTGGGCTTCATTTTATATCCGAAAAGTGGATAGGTACATAAAAATGTTTATATAACGTTTTACTATATCAATTGCACTTATTTTAAGTACTGCTTCAGCACGTGCACGATAGTGAAAAAACCCTGCATGTCTGAAAAAAAATTGAACGCACGTGAAGTCCGCCAACACGCATTTGAGCAATGCAGCAGACATTTTCTTACCTTAAAAGCTTCTCAAAATGAGAGGACGCCTGTGCCTAGGAGTGAGACGTAAATAAGGTGTAATTTTTCACTTTACTAATATAAACAATAAAGTTTCTTTTAGTCAGCTCGCAATAGCTTACCGTACGATGTTACCACGATTTATGTAACGGACAAACGGAATGCATGTTTTCAAACTGGTATGTTTCAACTGTTATGGATTGTAATAGCTACCAATAATAATTAATTGCATACGTATTGCAAATAGCTTTAAAGTTTTTGCTTGCGCTCTTACAGCGACAAACAAAGATACATTCTTTTAATATCTGTTAAAATTATTAAAAAAAAATAATGGCATTTAATCGTCGGCTTGTATACATAACTGTAATTAATGTCAGCTGTCTAATGGCGGTGTAACATAATTCACTACTCCTCATCATCTCGCGAATTTTGTAAAAGAAAATAGAGGGATATCAGGATGAAAGCAGCTTCATCTTCTCGACAAAAGCTCGACCAAACCGCATGCCAATTATGGCAAATAGAAATTATGGCACACATGCCTCCAGACCGAATTTCGGTCTCGGTGTCGTTCCTCAACGGAGACTAACCATCGGCGTAGGGCAGGATTGTAGTGCCCAAGTGTAGCAAGCACAGGTGCACTCTTTTCCCTTACTCTCATGGTTCGATGGGACGGTAAGCCAACACGACCGGAGAGAGATCTTTCCAAGGTACGAGGCTGAGACACCCCCAACTTTCTGACTACGAGCAGCTACTGAGAATTTCTAAATGGAAAAGCTGAATAACTTATTTTTTGGCCCGATCCGGGAACCGAACCCGGGGTCTTATGATCAGCAGTTGCACTATTACAACCACAAGATCAACGAGGTGGTTCCAACCAATCATTGAAGCAACCATCAAACAGCAAACCAAAAAACCAGCAAACCAGCGATAAATTGTGGTTTTGGGTGGGGCTTCATCACCAAATGCAGAAATCATCCGATCAACACACTGTTTTTGTGTTAAACCACTTCGAAAGCCATAATAAATCATCGCTCTTGAATTTTCTCGAGTCAATTCCATTTTCTCAACGACTAAACAAGTTTGACAAAACCTTGTGACAAGACCGAGAATCTTTTTTTAAATAAATAAATGGTATTCGATTTTTAAAACCAAGGAGTTTTCAACTAAAAAGATTTTAATATGACAGGAACAGTGGAAATATTCCATTCCCGATACTTTTAGTGCAGCCTATGTAGTTAGAAGTCATGGAAGAACAGACCTCGTTTGGATCAGAAACACCACGACTGCTGAAAAATATCGTAAGCAGGTGCTAGTAACAATAGCTTGCCACCATCGACTACAGATGGCGCCAGTGATGACCAGCTGGCTGCAGGAGCACAGTGTATCGGTCTTAGACTGGCTCGCGCAATCACAAGACCTAAACATCGTAGAGCACGCGTGGGATATGCGAGGATACCTTGAAAATCAATCGTAGTTTTTGGGGCGTGGCTTATTCCTTTGTCTGTGAAGCTAATGGACGACTGAGGGAGTGTCAAAATGAAAGTAATGCAATGACTTTATGAGGTAGCTATACCGAGTACACTCTCGGAAAAAAACTAAGTAAGCACCAAACAACATTTTTTTAACAAAATTTCGTTATGGATTAAAAAAATGGTTTATGAGAACAAAGATAAGATTATTTACTAGGTATGCCTAAAAATAATTCCGTGAACAATGTGGTGTCATGGAGAAATGTAACTAATTAGAGCCCACAATTTTTTTCTATCGACAGAATTACACGATATCGTGCTTTCCTTTTTTACAATCCAAGATCATATAGTCCAAAACCATATACCAAAATTGTTTGTAATATATAAAACTTAAAAAAATATGTGAAATAGAAAAACCACCAAAGAATTTTCCTGCGTATCTTGCGACTGAAAAGCACCTTTTTGCATCTTAGCAGGAATTGGGATAATATCCCGCGGCAAGACTGATAGCTTGATTCAAAGCATGAAAAATCGTTACATGACCGTTGTAAACGTTATGGGTGGTTTTAGTAACTAAATACTGATACCATTATTTCATTTTTCGACTTTATTTAAATAAATTTTACTAACGCATAAAAATGTTTCATTCTGAAGTCTAGTCTGATAAATGGGGTTTATAAAATAGTAATATATAATACATCTATACTATTTATAACAAATTTTAAGTAAATTGAGAAAATTAAAAACATTCTTAGACGATGTTGATGTGTTGTTGATGTTGATGTGTTGTTGATGTTGATGTGTTGTTGATGTTGATGTGTTATGAGTATTATATCATTATATTATATCTTTCGAACGGCAGAAAAATGTTTTTAGTATTAAGTCCGCCTTTTCATCCTGTATTCTACTGTTTTGCAAGGTTCAGTAATGATTGAGCAAACAAATAAATAATTTTCTTTGAGTATTTCACGTGGCCGTAATTTTATATGATTGCCGAGGAAGAAGTAATATACAATTATATATTTACAATATATAAACAATTATATAAACAATATAATACGATAATAAATACACAAATATATATTCTTGATCTCGTTTTATCAACAACAGAGAAAGTGCTCGTAACATCTACTAAGCCTTTTATTTGAATAGAGTCTAAAAAATTAATTCAAATTCTATTAACGGGAAATTATAAATAAAAAAAATGAAACGTACGAAACAAATAAGATATGATTGCCGTAAATGTAATTATCCTGATTTAAAAGAGGATTTAGCAACTGTTCACTGGTCTAGTCTAACTTATCGAATGATCCGTATATAAACGATGCTGTTGATAAGTTTTACCCTCTTTTGCAATGTTAATTGTAAGACATACGCCGCTTGTAAGTAAAACCAATAACAAATATCCACGATGGTATACTTCAGCATTGATAAAGTATGTCAAAGAAAAAAAAATCATCGTCGTTTTAAAAATATCATAATGCTGGGGATTACGACACATGCATTGCTACGCACGAGATGTAAAAAACTCACGGAATCGGTGTACGCATCGTTTATTAACCCCATGGAAGAAGGTCTGTCGGATAACATAAAGATATTTTGAAATTTTGTTAGCAATAAAACAGGTAGCTCCGGCATGCCACAGACTATGACTCTTGGTACAGAATCTCCTTCTGACCCACGAGGAATATGTGAATTTTTGAATTTCGCCCACCTCAGAATACACGGGGCAGCCACGCTCGCGCAGGAAGGGTAGGATAGCTTGGTCGCGGATGCTCAGCGAGGGATTCTACGTCCCCAGAGGTGCTGGTACCCTCCTAGGGTAGTTTTTTATTTGAATCCGCTATCACATTAAGGGGGGGATTGGAGCCTGCGGTTACCAGCACTTACCAAGCGAAATGCAGAGATAAATCTCTACTTCACGCTGATATTCTGTGAGGTCGTGGTATCATCCGTGCGAAAGCAAAAGCTGCCGCGCGGCTCCGCCTTTGTTAAAAACGTTTTATTTCGGTGCTATCATGCAGCTATTATGCAGCTATTATACAGCTATCATGCAGCTATTATGCAGCTATTATACTTGTAGCATGTGATCACGCTCTCACATAATAGCAACTTTATACTGCTGTGATTCGTTTGGTGAATGTATTGAATCGGAGACCCGTTTTACTGGAATCGAGGCACTCCATCTTAGTCCTCAAGGGTGACATAGCTTCTGGATTTTGATTCTTAATCGAGATTAAATGTCTATGGGCCACAGCATCCACTTACCATCAGGTGAACTGTGTGCTCGTTTGTCACCACTATCCTATAAAAAAAGATCAGGAATTAAAACAGCTATCGATTAAATACATGGTAGAGTCACGCTAGAGCTATATTATTGTTGAGGTACCGGTTCGTGCCGCAACCATAGGACGAACCGGTCGACTCAAGGGCTTCGCTCTCACAGAATACCAGCGTAAAATAGCAGCTTAATGCTGCTGTGTTTCGTAAGTGTAGAGAACCTGAATGTAAGTCTGGAGAAGGTCTTCCTTTTCCACTGGAAGGGAGGCAATCCATCTTAGTCCTCAGGGGTGACAACGCATCTTCATTTTGGTTCTGAATTGAGGAAAGACGTAGATGTTTCAGGGCCACAGGGAATATTGCTCTATAATTCTCCAAATTATAACCACCTCTTTTAGGAGTCACTTGTCTGCAGTTTTCGTTATTATGATCATTCTAGTATTATTGGGCTCATCTGCTTCCTGTTTTTATTATTATTTCCATCAGAAGTAAGTGGTCCATAATTTAACATAGGCTTCTTGCTTAGTTAGTACTCGTATAACGTGAGGCAATCGCTTGCTATGTATAGACTGGCGAGGATTTTTTCGTCTTCCTTTCCTTTCGACTTTCCTATATGATCGATTCGAGTCGGGAATACCTCTTGACTGCCGTTAGATGGCGACATAACCGTCTTCTATATATTCTTTATTGGCAACTGGATATAGCCATTTCCCGTTGTAGGGACGATTTTCTTTAAACACCACAAACCTTTGACACTGGTACATGTCACCGATTTGGGTATTTTACGTCTGACGGAAATGGCTGTGCTGTCTTCTCAGCCAGTATTACCATTGCTTGCCTTTAGATAGACACTCACGGAACGAAATAGTCGGGCAATGGATTTTTTAAGCCGTCATTATATCGTATTCCTACTCGTGTCAGACATAACAACCGTCCAACTTAAGTGTCTCGTAATTTATTATCTCAAACGTCGAAATTTTAATAATTAATATAAAGATATTTTACTATAATAAATATAAATCGCTGCTAGTGATAAGAGGGCACAATATAATTGTTTCTAATTTAACTTTTATATCATGTGTTAAGATTGTATATATTTCTATGCTATGTAAATAAACAATTATAAAATATATAAAATAAAAACTTGAAATGCATTTAATAATTTAACTCACACGCATATATTTATTAACAGGTGCCATGCATCTGGTACTGCGGTTGCCAGTCACATTGCCAAGTGTAGCAAACAAGACATATCCTTTCTTTAATGGACAAGGCCTGTGTCCAGCGTTGAATCGTAACAGTTAAGAAGAAGACTGTATGAAACCCCCCTGATACATCTCTCTCGCTTTCTATACATCCTAATTCCTACGCATATATGCATATTTCTGGCCCGTCTTCAATATCTTGCTAATTTTGTTGATACACTTTATTCTAGGGCGTTCTTTGCTGGCTCTAACTTTTACTTTTGCAACATAAATTTACTTTGTCAGTCTTTCCTCAATCATTATTTCTACATGACCAAATCATATGTCACCACATCATCTTGCAAACTACACTTTCATTTAACTTCAGCAACAACATATTATTAATTACTACATTTCTACAGCATTTTTATTCATATTTTATCCTCGTGCTTCTTCTGCCATTAAATAAATAATATCGTCAATTAAAAATTATTTTCAAAAAAAACCTTATTACTAGCTGCTTCATGACAAAGTTTTCTTCAAAAAGAACGGGTTTAGCGATATTTATTTTATATATTATGTTTAAAAAATGCCGCACCGACACTCGTAGATACTCGTAGATAGAATGAGCGCACGCTGTTGTGCAAATGTCAGTCAGGTCAGCTGTCACAGCGAGTCGTCTCCCTCGCCCTAAGCACCTGAGTCACGGCTGATGTTACTGACTTATCACCGACTGCTTACTTATGTGTTCTGTAAATAGATTTGTTCAGCAAAAGCACATAAGCACGTGTAGAGTAGGAATTATGTCTTTTAGTCCAAAAATTATCGGTATTCCGTTTTCTATTCTTTTTCGTAGTTCAAATTTACAGTTTAAAAAATCATTTAACAAAATCTCGCCATTACCTCGCGATGGAAGGTAATGACGAGATATTGTTAAATGATTTTTTAAATTGCTACCATATTTCCTTATATATTCGTGTATTAACCATTTCTATTTTCAATGAAATTTATTTTGAGATTTTATCGTATTTAATTTTGACTATTTTAATTGCCGACGTTCCGATGTGAAGCATGCTCCGGGAGTCTGCGATGTGTCAACATGTTTAGAAT
Source organism: Parnassius honrathi (assembly GCA_018247895.1). Lineage (NCBI taxonomy): Eukaryota > Metazoa > Arthropoda > Insecta > Lepidoptera > Papilionidae > Parnassius > Parnassius honrathi. The sequence goes on from DWHP01000427.1 coordinate 9,960, forward strand.
CGTCCCATCCGGCTCATCAGATTTAATAATCCACCAATACTTGTCAAAGAACACCAATTTCTACCAAAGATAATTTACGAGGCTAATGCAACTGAAAAACATCTAAATTTCAATATAGAAGATGGCTGAGAGCTACCATCTGATTGGGATCCTACTTACCTGCCTGATTTCACTGCAAGACTAACATATTGTAAGCTCGTTTTGCAAAGTCTGGACCAAACAAAAATTAACATTTAAAAGTTGAAGGTAGCCATCGCTTACTATGACATCAGGACGTCAAACATCTCATTCTCCTCGCCTCCACCATAACCATGGATGCTGTAAAATGCCCGAAACGTTAGACGACAAAAGCCGTAAAATTCCTTTTATTCAAGGTGTATTATTCGCGTAATAAATATTTATACTCAAAACGTTAAATTCATTATCCAGTGTCATTCCAATACTCACCAAATAAAGAACTATCCCGTAAATATAAAATGACTGGAGCTGTAGTATCCCAAAGGACGTATCTGTGTAAACTTTTCAGAATACAACAGCAACCCAGGTTCGTTCCCTGGCGGTTACCCGTACGGTATTACGTGCTCGATAGCGGAGAAAAACATTGTGAGAGAACCTGCATATCAGACAAATAAAAATATTTGAAGACATGTGAAGTCTTCCAATACTGGACTAATCACTTCATAACTCCTTCAGAAATAGGAGACGAGGCTTGTAGCCAGGCTGTGGGACGTTTAAAGGCTGTAACTTAAATTTTACTTTAGAGTAAAAAATTCCCTCAAAGAGAAATTGTTTTAACAAATCCTTAAAACAAAAATCACACGAGTACGAAAAGAAATGATAAAAACATTATTCAATAATTTCTAAATATGCTTATTGTGTCATAACAAGCATCAATAAACTGCTATAAGCACAAGTACAAATGTAAACAGCGTCAGACAATAAAAACGTATATTATAAATTCAAATCTCGAGTGGCACAGTAGCGCCACCTATTAAAAGAGCGGTCAGCGACGCGGCAACAATGCGTTATAAAATTATAATGGCATTATTTGTTTATCAATAAGCAATTTGCATGTGTTAAATGCAGGCGAGTAGAGTATTTAGTCCGTGGAGTGTTGCAACGCGGGATTTGCATTTGAATGCGCGGGCGCCGCGGCTCGTGGGCGGACGAGACGGCGGACTCACGGCTCCGATTGACACTAATTATGGGTTTTGGGATTATATTGTTCTTTTTAATATGCTTATTAGGGTTCCTAATCTATTGTTCGGAGTGTTGTGTGTGTAAATTATAGGTATAGATTTTTTTTGTCGTTGCGACCCACTACGAACATAATATTTAATAAATCGTCATTGTAGCCTTGCACAAGTCCACAAGATCATTCATCAATTCATAAGAATTTGATCAAGCAGAGAAACTGAAGCGTTGCCCTCTCCATTGCTCTCCAAGTGACCTTAAACTTCTTTATACAGCCTGAAGTTAAGAACCACGTTAAGTTTTGAGGCACACGAGACGAGAAGATGTGTCGTAATCTCTTGGACTGCCCGGCATTTATCTGTATACAAATACGTGGAGTCTTTTGTACCCCTTTTTTAAGCATATTACGCGCATTGAGGAGTGTGAGATTTGGCTTAGTTAAAGATTATATGGGGAAGGACGATAGAAAGCTTAAATTTATATATGTAACATTTGTTACGAATACATTAAATATAACAAAACGCACATTGGTCGAATTTTGACCCCCAAGAGACTACTTACATTTAATGAAAATTTAAAAATATGGTATCGTCTACCAGCTTCTAAAAGCGTTTACGAAGAAGCGCTAAATTTTACAACTTGTACATCAACAAATTTCGATTATGCGATAAGCTTTGGCGTATTTCAGTTCTTCTTTTTTTTAACACGCGAACAGTGCAATTTATACTTTAAATTTAATTTTTACAGCCTAAGGGATATCATGAGTATAATTCGAAAATAGACAAAAGCGACAACTAAATTGTGGTCGGCAGTCCTTAGGCAGTGAAGAGTGTGGATGCGTGCAAACCGCCTGGCAACTCAGACATAAAGGATATTAATTGAATTGCGTGTGAGCGCGAGGCACTGGACGTGCAAATACGTGTCGTGCACATAATGGTGCAAGGAATACAATGCGAAGTATTGTTTGAAGATATTCCATTACGGCGTACATCACTAATTGGTGGATTAGACTTGAGATGCTGAGAGAAGAAAATAGTGTTTTTGTTACTTTTCCTTTAGATCAGCCCGAGGGTGCAACACATGTGCATGCTTATTTTTAAAAATCACAACTTCATTATTTTTTATTTAATAATAAATTACAACCACAAACAGGCTAACTAGTTTGACTCTCTCCTTTGAAATACGTGGTAGAGCCATTCTGCAGCCATTTATGGTTGTAGCAGGAATGGGTCGGCCTGGCCGGGGAACCACCGGGGGACCAAGCTATCACAAAATACCAACGTCAAATAATAGCTTGATGCTCCTGTGTTTTCGTATGATGAGTGTAGAGTAATGGAGACCTCTTATTACTTGAAACGAAATATTCGATCTCAGTCTTCTGGGGTGACAACGCATTTTGATTCTTAATCGAGAATAGATGTAGATGTGTATGGATCACAATATTCACTTTTCATCACGTGGACTGTATGATAGCTTGTCGTCCTTATTCTATATTAAAAAAACTCATTTTATGTTGTTGCTGTAATTACTGTGGAAAACTCCAACTCACTTTAGAAAGAAGTTGCAGACTTAACGAGAAGTTAAGACTAGTGAATGTCTCTGTTTTGAAGGCTAGTAACTGAATGTCAACGCACCTGGTCGAAATAAACCAAAACATTCCTCACCATTAACGTTGTCCTAAAATGAGTTTGTAATTTTTTCTTTGCTATTGTTTCTTTTACTTTACGCCATAAAGCTAGGCTGCAGCTGTACACAGGTTGCATGTATGTCGGTCGGAATGGCCGCGCTCTCGCAGAGCGTAGCAATAGTACGGCCGCGTTCCTTACGGTAAGTAGTAGTAATTGTAAGAGAACAAGAGACTTTTACACGCTACGAGACATTCTAGTACCCCCTCATCCGGATGGTTACGCGTTTGCATATTGATTCATATTCTAATTTCACAGCACCTAATCACCATTAGGTGGACTGCGTACTTGATTGTGTATAAATGCATGAGAAATAATATTTTAATAACTTTTAACTGCTTTCAGTTTATTTTGTTGATACTTTACCTATTAGGTTAATTATTTCCCATATTTTTTTATCCAATATGCATTAAATACGCATAACATTTCTCATCAGCTTCAGCTTATCAAAATAAATTACCTCATAGGGCGCCTATCTGCCTTAGTTTCCACGCTTGGCAGGAGGGTTGGCAAACACATTTATTTATCACTGTTGAGTTGTAATCGTTTTTTCAAATTGTTTGTATGTTTTAGTTTATATCATTCGTCTTTTATGACAATAAAGTGATGATACGTAATAGCGAGCTCTCTTAGGGCATCACTACACGTCGGTTCAATTAGTTTTACAAACACATTACGGCAAAAATGTCAAACAGCGTTATAAAGATACAAAAAAACATGTGATGACGTCACTCGCATGCAGTCAAAATAAGCAGCTCTACTAATCTAGAGACTGACCGAAGTGGGAGGAAAGCGGCGCACCTGCCACCTCCGCAACCATGTTTCTCTTCACACGAAATTCAGCTGCATTTCCGATTGTATGAGCACGTAAAATGTCATTCAAAAACCCGACTCGGTTTTCGTTCGTGTTCGTGAACCGCTGCGAATATATTTAAATGAATTACGCAGCGCTAACATGGCGCGGGGCGCAAGGACGAATTTTGCATAAGTTCGCTCATAACGGAATACTTACGTCGATGTATTTTTTTTATTTAATTTAACATGTTTTATTTATTTAATGATGCCATTTGCATAGCACGCTTACTATGTGATGTTAGTTATTGTTTGTTTTAGTTAATCTTTTAGTAAACCAGTGCTCAACATACATTTGGTATAAATTACTTTTTGTTTGGACTGAAGATAATTAAGGCCTATAGAATAGTTTTTTTTTATAGGGTCCATAGACATCTACAGCTAACCTCGATTACGAATTAAAATACAGATGCGTTGTCACCCGTGAGGACTAAGGTGGAATGCCTCGTTTCCAGTGAAAAGGGTCTCTGGTTCTCTACACTCACCATACGAAACACAGCAGTATTAAGCTACTATTTTACGCTGGTATTCTACGAGAGCGTGGTCCTTCCCCTGCCGAGCCGACCCATTCATGCTACAACTATACTACTCTCGTGTCTCTACCACATATAACTAATACGACTGCAGCATGACTCCACCACGTAAATATAAAAAAATAGAGTAGACCACAAGACTTAGATATTGTAGTGAGAGAGTAGGTTCATTAAGTCCCATCACTTTTTTAAAAGATTATCTTGTCTCCTCACTGCCGCGCCTCCACGTTGCACGGTGACCCTGCTTATGGCTGCATAACCTCACTGATCGCCAGCGTAAAATTGCAGTACAATACCGCTGGGTTGCCTATGGTGACATTGTCAGAGACCCTTTGTACTGATCATTTGTTGTGGATGAAAACGCATCTGCATTTTTGACGATAAATTTAGATGTCTATGAGTCAAAGAGACCACTTACCATCAAGTAGACTGTGTGTATGTCTGTCACTAATTACTTCTATAAAAATATAACTTTATGTAAGTTATAATTAAAATGTAACAGACTATAGAATTAGTAATGGTCTCCGGTATTGACATTCAATGGAAAGTTGTGGCCCAGGTACAGGACATATCTTTACCTAATGTAGATAGGCCGTACTTAGACCTGGCGGGACATTGTTCCAATTTTGGTTGCGTTACGTCGCACAATATCATAGCACAAGTACAGATTCATTAAAAAACGATTTGTAAATACTTTGTTGGTGTAAAAACTATTTATTTTTGTGAGTAGAGAGCACCAAGTAGAAGTAAGGTAGAGATTTTTAGAATTTGTAGATGAATCATTTTCAATGGTGTAATATTTTAAAGAATTTGCCAAAAATTATTAATTACTTGTTAATGAGATTATCAAGTAAATATGGCCTTAATGTTTCCAAATTGTGTTGGACACAGTACCTTTTCTTCATTTTATAAGAGTGTAATCGGGAAGGAGCCATAAAAATTGAGAATTATTAAAAAGTTGACTTTTTTAATAAATATATACCAGTACTAGATTAGCATCCGATCTCATAGTAAGTTGTGATGAAGTAACAGATAGTAAATTGTACCGTGTTAGCGTAATAAAAGCCTAGTTTTTCAATCCATTTGATTCCATGTGGCTTCGTTTAGGAGGAAACACTGACTAGTCTAGATTAGCGACTTCTGGTGCTTACTGTCATTGCCAACCCCCTGCCCGTGACAACAAAGGCAAATTATGTCATCAGTAGGAGCGTTCTACGTCCAACATTGAGCTTTTACGCGATGGTGAAGAAGAAGATCATACAATTATAAAAAATAGTCTGAGTGGAGTGCGACCGAGGCGTGTGGCGTAGTGAAGCGTACCGCAGACAAAACGAGCTCCCCTCACAGAACTTTGCATTTTTTTTAATAGATAAGCGTCACACATGAGATTAGTGCTGTGGCCCATGGATATTTATCCTCCCTCCGACGCATTCTATCTTAGTCACTCATAAGGACTAAGATGGAATTCCTCGTTTGTAATAAAAACGGGTCTCCGGTTCTCTACACTCACCACTCGAAAAACCACAGCTAAATCTGGTGTTTCACAAAGGTATTTTGTGAGAACGTTGTCCTGTTCCTGGTCAAGCCAATTCATTCGTACTTCAACTTACGTACAAAATAATTGTAATATAGGAGCGAGTGTTTGTCGTGCAAGACGAGCGGATATTCGGCGACTCGACTGGTCGCCTACCCGTCTGTTGTCATGTGCGTACGCTGGATCAGAGCACACTTGTGATATAGGAGCGAGTGTTTGTCATGCAAGACGAGCGGATGTTCGGCGACTCGACTGGTCGCCTACCCGTCTGCTGTCATGTGCGTACGCTGGATCAGAGCACACTTGTGATATAGGAGCGAGTGTTTGTCATGCAAGACGAGCGGATGTACGGCGACTCGACTGGTGGCCTACCCGTCTGCTGTCATCTGCGTACGCTGGAGCAGAGCACACTTGTGATATAGGAGCGAGTGTTTGTCGTACAAGACGAGCGGATATTCGGCGACTCGACTGGTCGCCTACCCGTCTGTTGTCATCTGCGTACGCTGGATCAGAGCACACTCGTGACATAGGAGCGAGTGTTTGTCGTGCAAGACGAGCGGATATTCGGCGACTCGACTGGTCGCCTACCCGTCTGTTGTAATCTGCGTACACTGGATCAGAGCACACTCGTGATATAGGAGCGAGTGTTTATCGTGCAAGACGAGCGGATGTTCGGCGACTCGACTGGTCGTCTACCCGTCTGTTGTCATCTGCGTACGCTGGATCAGAGCACACTTGTGATATAGGAGCGAGTGTTTGTCGTGCAAGACGAGCGGATGTACGGCGACTCGACTGGTGGCCTACCCGTCTGTTGTCATCTGCGTACGCTGGATCAGAGCACACACTCGCTGTCTACATCGGAACTAGTTGTATTCTCAGCTGTGGTTTGAAAGAATATCTCAAATTCCGAAAAAGAAAACAAGAAATATTTTTAGAATTGTTGCATATCTCACTAATTTGAATTTATAGTCTTTGAGTTGAAAGAAATAAAAAAAAATACAAACTTCAGTATAATAAAAAATAAAACAAAACTTAATCTAACTATATCTTAAGTAACACATATATATATATAAGATATCAAAACATGTTAAGATAAAACTGTGCATAATAGGTACACAAAATGGATCTCAACAGTAAACGAACGGTGTTCTCGGACTGCCCTTAAATACCTCCGATTTTTTATAAATTGAACAAATCTAGCGCAAACCGTTAGATTACGCTGTGCATTAAAAATGTTATAAGCCATGTGTGAGAGACGCGGTGTCGGGATGCTGACCAGTTTGATCCAACAAGGGGGACGCAATCAATCCACCCTTGAATATCAAAACAGGTTTTATACAAGTACAGTAATTTGAATAAATTCCCACAGATCGTAGAGGGGTTTTCCGATTATTTAAATTTTAGCTACTCGTAGTCATACATTTTAATAGGTTAGTAGAGAGTGTAGTATTGACCTGGTGAGAGTCGTTCAACGTCCAGTGAAAATTGTTCTTCAGTTGAACTTTAAATCTAAGAAATTATTTGACAGCACCCCTAGTTATTTTAAAGTACGCTTAGAATGTAGGTACAAAATTTGCATAAGAATTGTTGTAACATATTTCAATATTTACGTCAGTTATATATAGTTGTCAGCTGAAAAACTACGAATTGTTATTTAATTGTACTTATTATTATATTATCTTGATAAACAAAAAAAAAATCAGGATATAATTTAAGCTCAAGAATTGTAATAACAAATCTCACACAATATTTGCATCTCAAGTTCATTGCTGAATATAGGACCTAATAAAGAATACCATAAAAGGTAGTTCGAATGCTACCCGTAAGTACCTCATTTGACCAGGTTGTTACTGCGTCTGTTGGGGGTTACCTGAAACTGCCTTAGCTGGTAAGAGAATAGGGATATCGCGTGGTTGAATACAATTCATATTTAGATATAACAATAAGCAAATTTGAATCAATTAAGTAATGTTATTTGTTTGCCTCGTAACTTCCAGCCAGCCTCTTGAAAATCCCCTGTTGATTACGGGCTTCTCCCGTAGAATTACTTAATACTCGCGCCCCGCCATATTTGCCACAGTTGCCAGGCTTGACAAGCCAGTTGGTGACCGCAGATTTTTAATTTAGTTGTTATTTGGAGGACGCTACTACCCATCTGTTTTTTTCCCTCTATCGCCTCTTGCGAAACACAACAAGTATGCAAGTAACTTTTGTCTATAATATAATATATATGAAAAGTTTTATTCAACTCATTTTATAGAACTCGATATTACAAATTTTCATTCCACTTTCCTTTTTTAATGTACAAGGAATTCAACTTGGCCAGCCACCACACGCAATTTTTAAACACGTCGAATAATAATTTATAATGTAATTTACTTTACAGTATGCCAACGTCATGTGTTTAATTATCTTTATCGTCCTCGTTCATTTAAAATCTAAGTAGGATACGTCTCTTTATTATATTGAAAGAGTTGAATCCAATCAATTTATTGGAAGCTATTATGTATATAAACCAATTAGTATTCCGAGACTGTTAAAAAATAAAAAATAAATAATAGAAAGCGAATTTTTGAAATTGGCCAAATAGAGTTGTTTAATAGATACATTCTAACGGAGAAATAACTTTTCATCTTATACTGTTATTAATTATAATTGAAAAATATTCGTATTTTTTGTTTCGCTTGTATGTCATTAAAACGCCGTTGAGTGTACCAATGTATCGCAGAAGGGGTAACAAAATGCAACTTACAATAGGCGCCGCGGAGTCGTCGAACTTGGTATGGTGAAGGATATAAAGTTTATTTGTATAAAATTTGGGCAAGCTTTGACTGATTTAAAACCTATATTATAAATTTAACAACTTTAAAAGGCTCGCTGGGTCTCTTGCTCATCCTTCCTAGGACGAAGGATTCAAAAACTGAAGGTAGCCGGACTAACTACGACATAGGGATGTCAAATATCTCAGTCTTCCCCCCCCCCTCCCCCCGGTGACCATGTATACTGTAAAGCATCCGAAACGTCGGGAACTAAAAATAAGTTAAAATAGTTAATTAAACGCGATAAAATCTGTAAATATAGTTTTAATTAATGACAATAATATTTTTATAATAAAGAATGTACATCTCATATTTTAAGGTTATATATATAATGTTAAGTCAAATTTGGTGGACCTGACATCTCTTTTTTTCTTATACCTCTATTTACGTCATTTGGCTTCTTCTACATTAATTTACGTGTTTCAAGAATGCCGTGTTTCCTTTCTTTCTCACCACTTCAGCCTGTGACTGTAGTTATTTACGTAACTTTAGCAACTCTTTAGGGTAGTTATCTTTGATTATAAGTTCATGTTCTCTTTTCCCAATTTCTTCAATGCCAAAGAAAACCAAATTGCTTTTTCGTTTCTTTCTACGATACTAATTATTTCTTCCATTTTTAATACTTTCATTTTTAGGTTTTTATTTTCTTCCATAATTTTTTTCCATTTTATCATCTAATGCTTAGGGTTTGTTGATTTTCTTATAGTTTTGATATCAACAGCTCCAAATTCATGTCCATTATTGGGGATATTTGGAGGTTCATTAAGGCAACAATTTTATTGTGTGGTAATTTATATGTTGGTACGGTAACATTAGTATTTCCTTAATGTAGCAACTGTGTTCTTAGTCCAACTTCAGACAAAAAGACTACAAATGCATCGGACCTAGATGGAACACCCCATAGCTTGTAATTGTCCTGGCTCACTATATCAGTACACACACGTAGTAGAACCATGCTGCAGCTATATTATCTTTTTGTAAAGTTTAGGCCTTTGGATAAAACCCAAATTATTGCATCATCCAGTGCTTGTTTTGACAAAATATGGAACGCGATTATTTTATGATCTGTGTTTGTCAATGGTTGTATTTGGTTCTGGTGTTGATTCGGATGTTTAACATTTGATTTGGTCGTTAATTTTGACGTTTTTCTATGTTTGTTTTTTCAATCGTTATATTCACTAATTACGCGTTTATTTAATGTTTCCATTCAAATATTATAATCAAACGTCGTTAAAACTTTCTTTAATTCACTGGATGATGTGTCTACGGACACGAAACTTTGTAGACCTTACGGCGAGCCGTATCGAATGACGGCCCTTTTGGCTTCAGCTTCAGATGGAGTTGTCATCAGGTGTCCAAACACGAGATGACCTTAAGTTGTCTTACAAAAAAAAACTGTTTCAGTATTGTTTCCGGACACTGCGAATGTTTATTAAAAAAGTTGTATTTTTTATTACGCCTATGTATAAATAATTTACTAAGCAAATAGTTTTCTTTTTTAAGACATGGTAGTTAGTAGTAGTTACAGCCTATATACGTCCCACTGCTGGGCACAGGCCTCCCCTCATTTCTGAGAGGGTTTTAGGGCAAGG
>DWHP01000428.1:0-20165 GCA_018247895.1 Parnassius honrathi
GTGCGAGGAGACACCGGGGTGGTTTTAGCCGGTAAGAGTCCGGCACACCCCTCCGCCTTTCCCCAGGCAGAGGCAGTCCAGGAGGATTTCCCTTGCGTGCTTCCAATAACTACAGGCGAAGGTGTTACTTTACACATGATCTTTGTTTTGTCCAGGTTCATCTTAAGACGTATATCCGTTGGGAGACATTATTGAGGTTATTGAGAATAATGCTTAAGTTCCCCAGCGATTCTGCCATAAGGACTATATCGTCGGCATATCAAAGGTGAGTGATGTACTTGCCATTGATGTTAATACCGTATCCTTTCCAGTCCAGTATCTTTAAATAGGCTTACAATGCAGCGGTGAATAGTTTCGGGGATATAAAGTCACCCTGTCTTACACCTCTCTGTGGTTGGATAGGTTTCGCACTCGAATAGCCATCTCAGTCCTACTGTACAAACACTTTAGCACTTTGATATACCGACAGTTTTCGACACACAGGAATATTGTACTTGTTGGTCATTTTTACAATTTGCTATGTATATGTAGGGTACTAAAGCTTTATCAGACCCGGCTTGTTCCACAGTAAATCGTCGAGTATGCTTGCGAGGTGATTCGTGATGACTCTCGAAAACAACACGTAGATGCGGTTCAGAATGGAAATCTGAGACATCACTGAACAGTTGGCGTCTGATCGTCATAGTGAAGTCAATCTCATTTTGTTGAACACTCGGGGATCTATTAGGTCCACCTCCTATGGGGCCGCTTGTGGAAGGAAAATTTCATTATAAATAGTCCCTCTTTCACCATGAAGTCGGCCAGTTCCTGACCCCCCTGAGTTCCGTTGTCTTATTCCAAATTTCCCTACCTTAAGCTCACCGCTTTCTACTGTGCCTAGTTTTTGTTTGAACGGTGAAGTCTCCTATCAACACCGTATAGTGAGTTTTTAAGGAATGCATGGCTCTAGATATATCCTCATACATTTCCTCCACATCCTCCTCGGGATTAAGGGAGAGGGCAAACAAGCGTACGTTTCACACAATGTTAAGTGACTACCGCCGCGCATGAACAACTGCTACACCAGGAGAACAGCAGGTGCTTTGCCAGCCTTTTAGAAAGGAGTAAGCTATTTTCTTGAAGGTCCCAGAGAGGTCGTACGCGTAAGATAACTTCTAGTAAAACGTACAGTGGTGGACCGCCAAGCATTCAGATGGTGTGGATGGTATTGGGAGGCTTCTCGCATAGTACGTTCATGAAATTTGGTGGCTGGGATTAATTCGAACAATTCCTCAGAGCACTCCGTTTCCTGTAAAGTTGCAAGCGGTGTGCTGACACGAAATACTTTCCCGCTCTGGTGAGCACGCCAAGCTTTTTAGAGGCCAATTTGGCCTTCTCTTTCAAGTGACCATGTAACTGCACGTCACTCGATATGTCGACGCCGAGAATTCCGATATTGGCTGTAGCAACAATAGGAGTGCCTTAAAAGTGAGGAGATACGACAAAGGGGTTCTTTTTAGCGGTAAAGGTTAGCGGCGAGAGCTAAATTGGATTAGATGTAATCGCCCCCAATCAAAGACGTTGCTCAACATAGACTCGACTTCAGACACAAGTTTGTCCTGATACTTGGAGACGTTTTCCCGAGAAATATTGGCACTGTCGTTGTACAGAGCATCACCAGTGTTGCCATCTGCATAGCAATGAATGTTACCGGTTTGAAACATATCATGATCATGCAAAAGAAATATCGTTGGTGATATCCCACAGACTCGTGGAGCGCCAGCATTAATAAGCTTGTTATCAGAGCATTCACCATCTAGAATGACCATGATGTTCCGATCTGCAAGAAAGCTGATGATCCAATTGCCCAATTTCTCGGGAAGCCCATAGGAAGGGTGCTTCGAAAGAAGCACTTTGTGCCAAACCAGATCGAAGGCCTTCGCGATGTCAAACTAACGGACAATGCCACTCCCTTGGACTCTATGCGTCCACCCATCGATCTGGTAGACCAGAAGATTCTCAAGGTACCGCATTAGCTGGCAGTTTATAATGGTTTCCATTATTTTGGAGGATAGGGGGTTATGGCGACAGGCCTGTAATTGGACGGGTCTGAGTGGTCACCTTTTTTAGGGATCGGGTGGAAAGAAGCCGTTTTCCATTATTACGGGACTACGCCTAGAGAGCAGGAATAATGGAAAAGACGCGTTGGAACCGGCATCAACTGTGGGCCATAAGTCCTCAGCACAATTGATGGGATTCTGTCAGGCCCACTCGACTTGTGGACGTCTAGGGAAGTAGTGATTTGCGAACAGAGCGCTGTGTGAACCGCACGTCTAGGATGACTTGGAGCCCTTACACCGTAGGAAGGTCGGCGATGTGCTCTCCCTGTCATTGAGAATCGAGTTAGATGCAAAGAAAGAGCCTGGCAGGTCGGCTTTGTCCTTTGCGGCACGGTCCAGTGAGTCGTCTTCCCTCTGCAGAGATGAAAGGGATGGCTGACGGAAATTCTCTTGGACAGCCTTCTATGTAAGGTCTAGGTAGTCTCTCGCGAATTCTACCTATGTGTCCGCATGTGCTCTGACTTTGTCTTGGCTTTTTGTATGTACCCAAGTTGGTGTTTAAATCTGTATAACCTTCAGCGAATATCGTTTGGTGATTCTTAGGATCAGATGCGCAACCCTCGTCGACACACTCCCAATCTTTACAACGTTGTTGACGAGAGACTTGTGGACGATAAATCCGACAGCTCCTTGGGACAGATGGTCGCCCTCCCGGTGATAGAACAAGTTGCCGGACTCGAGGATTACCGTGTCCTCCCCCTCTCTCCGGACCTCGGATAATCCAATAATATGCCAGCGCAACTTGTCTACCTCTTCTTCCATTATATATTATATTCACTTACTGTGAAATAATTAAAATATTTATGTGTACTTATTTCAAAACTCAGGTTCATAAATAATGAAAAATATATCAAATAGATTATAATTAATTAGATAACATAAAATGACACATACTTTGTATAATGATAGATAAAGATCGTTTAGTCGCTACACTCACAGTACCGTAGTGCGAGCGTTTGAAAAGATGAAATAGTGTCGCTCGCGCAGGTCATCGCCCGCTCGGGGCGTAAATACCTAAATTTGCGTAACGCCGAAATGTAAAGAGGCTCTTGATATTCGATTGAATATTAACAATAATTTAACTTAACTACTAATTATCTGTTTTCTTGATGAATAAAACTATCTACTACAATTCTACTCTACGTTGATTCTACGTCTCCGGCTTAGCATCACCGTGAATGACGGAATTAAACAGCTTCTGAAGAACTAAGTATCGACTTCACGCGTGCACGCAGTAATATCACAGTAATTTAATAAACATGATTTTAGGAAATTTATCACGATTAAAACATTTGTAATCGAATACAAGGGAAGCCAAAGTGTTGGGCTTAACTTACACCCTCTATGCTTTTGTCAATCCATAATCTACCTACAATGTACTTAGTTGAAACTCAATATACAGACAGCACATAGTTAACTATCTGCTCTGTTTAAGCGTGCAGCAAGGCGGAGCGTTTGGCGTCATGACAAACATCCGTTGTTATTAGTGTCAATTTCTGTGTGTATTTGCCGCACGCTCCTCTACGCCACACGTTCACCACTCAGGTCTAATAATAAATTGGGAAGAGAACTTACTGGCGTACACGACAAACAAACTCTTGTATTTTAGCATCCTTAGCGAACGTAACGCAATTGCTCCCCGTTTCAAACTCTCCACTCAGGCCTTCGGCTATTTGCTACCCCTATCATGTTCGACATAATTAAGCAACGCCATGCGTTGCTCACCGCAATGATCTTCATGCATTGGGTGCCACTCTCTCAGATCATAATTGTTTTGTGATTTGTTGGTACCACTGTGTCAATGCCTCCGCCTCGTCACCGCAGCGACGGAATATTTAAGAACTAGTAGTGGCGCAACTAAGAAGTTTGTTTCGTTGACATCTTTGCCTGCCGCTGTGTCATACCAGTATTAATATGAAGAACGCCGCTCAGACGCCGCAACGTGCCTATACATCTTATAGCTCCCATTGCATTTCCATTACATTTTACAACAAACGAACCTTAGACCACTCCTTGGTTCGAATGTTCTAAGCAACACACACGTTAGATGAAACCCTTAAAGGACTTATACGTTGTATACGTTTTAAGTGTTATCTTGTCCAACAGACACGGTGCTATCTTGCAATTTACTGCCCGTGCAGTTAAAGATTAGCCGCGTACACACCTAGTACACGGGCTCGCGCGGCACCCTCGGTGTGCGGCTCGCGAGGCAGCCTCAGTAGTTTTGTACGGAACTCAAAGGCATGTGTCACGAGGCAGTCCGAGCCATCATAAGTCCTCGAGTATCCGAAATGGACAGTCGTGTAATTGCAGCTGCAGCAATTTTCTTAGTTGCTAACTGTTTAAAAAAAACGAAAAGAGTCAACTTAGACCCTTCTGAATTAGAAAAATTTATGAACGTCGCAACCAATATGAAAGTAAATTACATAAAGGTTTAACATATTATCGGATTGTCTCGTCTCGACTCGTCCTGATTACTCATGATATTGTATTTTTAAAGTAACTTTTCAGTAAAACTAAAACAAACACATTGTATCGCCTTGCAAGCCAAAATATCACCGTACACACCATCCAAACAAACAGCGATCACTGAGGCACCTTTGAGCGCGTATCGTTTATACCGACAACGTATGGCTCGCGGTCGAGCGGCGCTTGGCCACAGAATAAATAATAGTACTACAGCTCGGCCGAGGAAACGTACGCCCGAGGCAGGTCCACATCAGCCGAGGCATTTGGCTCGCGAGGCCGCCGCGCAAGCCGGTGCGCTAGGTGTGTTTTACGAAGCTAATGGGACTGAAAATGTTGTCGCTTCTATTCATCTCTCGCTCGGATAAGACATATCAACAATACGTTAGATAAGGACAGTTTAATGCTAGAGTGAAATGGTACATAATATGTCAGACAAGGAAAAGTATAAATGTTAGAAATGGATGGCAAGAGCCTACTATAGGATTCAGAGGGACGTGTAAAATTGAGTTTGTCAACTAGTTAAGCAAAGCAGAAAAAAAAAGCAAGTCCGAACCGTTCTTTAAGAATATTGATTAAAATAATGTTTTAATAAAAGTTTTAAAATGCATGTAATAGCGATTTGTCATTGTTTTGGGTAAATTTTGTATATGAATAAGATAATAGAAATGTCAATAAAATTCTGTTCTGGTAATAAAATAGCGAAATAATAAGAAAAATAAACAATATATTAAAGATTTAATTCTGCTTGAGTTTTAATTCTTGCATTAAACTGTTTTATTGTATTAGATAGGTGAAAATATTAATGAAAACTGTGTTGTAAAGATTTTACCTAGAGTTTAAGCTTTATGAATGTAAGAAATTTCTCGCAAAATTGTGATACGTTTTATATTTTATTAATGCTATGTTTGTTTTTACTCGTATAATGTGTTTAACTTGCACTTCATATGCAATACAGTTGTTTCGCGATATTATCATTGGAAATAAAGTTGTGAGACAATATATGGAAATGTGATGGTGAAAATTATAGATTCATTAGGAGATTTTCGTGCGCGGTTCTCCTCACGGTTTCGCTTTGGCGTACCTTAGTAAGTTGCCCAATTTTCAATTCGTTCCTGCGCCCCCCTCGCACGGAGTCGCTCCGATAAGACTTAGATAAGATCTCTCGCTAGATCAAAGCCACTTCAAGGCGGTGTTTAGTGGGTAAAAGTCTCCACATAACCATCAGCCGGCTGCGTGGTATGCTATGAGCATGCACAGCCTCCCTCCCCCGCTTTCCGGAGGGAAAATTTTTTTCAATTCGTTCGAGACCAGGCAGTTTCCAGCTTTAAATCAAGAAAGAAAACGAAATTAGGAAAAGTAAAGTGAAAGTAGTGAAATTTCGGTATCACATTTCCAAGGGACATTTACGAACAATTACTGTTTTATTTCGCCAGTGTCTACGTATAAGTATGGAAATAAGAAAATATACAGTCCACTAAGTACATGACTGACGTCTGGACCGGAACCATTCCTCGGGGCCTGTAATCTTAGTCGTCTACCACTTTCTTTTGAGTGAGCCGGTCAATCAAGGTTATAAGTAAAAGGTCTTATCAGGGGTCACACTCACCGCGTTGATTCCAGAACCCAACGAGGTGATTTGTGGTCTAGGAAAGGGGCCAGTAATTGGTTGATCACCGTTGAGGGCGTAAGATGAAGAACGAGACGCTTTATTTCACTATCTGTCTGAGGTAATCTTCGGATTGGCTGAACAGATTGTAATAAAACTTCACGAACAAATAGAATATTACCAGAAGTGATCTAGACTAAATTCAATTCGAAAAATGTATAGACTATTAAAATAAATATGTCGATAAGACAAAATAAATAATCTTTAACGATTGCCTTAAACCTAAATAACGCCTCAATAATAGATCCCATCCAGGCGAAGCCAGAGGCGGGTCGCCAGTTGTCATATTATTAAAATTGATGTACGTACTTGAGTATATAATCCTATTCAAATATTTCCTCATTAAGAGAAAATTTACAATTAACCGAATAACATAACGTTACAACGATTTTTTCGTTTTGACGGTACAGGCTCGATGAGCCGCTATTTCTAATCCCATTCTTTATCCGTACGGACTATACTTATATTACGGAAACAAAACATGACTGCGTTTGCTGTCATCTCATGCCGGCCGCTTCTGCGCTGCTCTTCTACCTCAAACTACAGACGAGATTTTTTGACAAACTCCGCTCCCTGAATGTCGGCTTCTGGATCGCATTTCCCGCCATACCGCCTCTGTACTCTGAAGCCGCACGGCAACGCAACGTGTGATGAAGTACATATTGTTTCAGTCCGGTTATACTGTGTAAATAACTTAGTATTTTTAATGTACTTAGATATTCAACGATTAGATAAAATTATTTTTGTAGATTGAAATGTATGTTAAATTAAAAACTACTTGTTTTTACATACATTATTCTGATATAGTAGTAACGATGGAGTCATTTGGTATTTGTTACGAGTACGATAGGTATAATTATGCAAGGTATAAAGAAATGTGATAATATTAAAATCTATTTTCACCAATAATAGGACAAAGTGCTTTTTTCACCAACAGGTATTTGACTCAGACGTTTAAAAAAAAGAGCAAACCATAAAATATCCTAAAAATCTAACAAAATATTTTTGAGTTCTTTAGCCCGACAGTTACATTGAAAAGCAAACCAGTGTTCAGTAATAATGGGAGTGAACAGCAGGAAGGAAGGGACAATGCGCGCGAACAAAAGCCGGCGCGACCGTTGATAGGTTGTGGCGCGCATAGCAATCAACCAGACTCTTGTGCAATTGCCAACCAATGAGGACATCAATCTTTATAAATGTCATGAACCTACTAAAGTAACACATACCTATTTAATCAAAGGTAAAATATATACGAAGACGAACAATAGTTCGCAACTTGAAAGTGCAAATCCTGCACTGCCGGTAATAATCCGTCCAAAAACACGGCGATCACTGCAAATTTTCTAAAAAAAAAAGGCAGGGGCCTATCGCGAGCAAGCGAAAAAGACAATCATAGTTATACTATGTATGTGATGTAGGGTGGTCACCTTCAATAAGTACTCAATTTGTCTATTTCTTAGGATAAGAATATGATCAAAGTTAATCATTATTTGGTTACTTTTTAAAAGAAATATAAATAAATATTATTTCACAAGAGATTATTTCTATTAAACTATAAATATGGGAACTAATATCAAGATTGAGGCAAGAAAGTATTTTTAATTACGGGAGTTGCGTTAAATTAACTAAGTTTGGCCTCAAATGATGTGAGCAATGCAACGCAAGCCCGCGTCCGTGTCAACGAGGTCTACTTGTTAATGGTAACATAACACAAAGCTTTTTCGGTAAAGTAGGCTAAGAACAAAAGAATACTAAAGCTGATAATCTTTAAAGTAATTAATTGATTTAGGTATCTAAGATAAGTTTAAGACGGTCAAATAAAGGCAATAAAGCATACGTAACGAGCTTCCTTAATGACTAGAATATTTTAGAACTGTGTCGCATTTTATTTATTATCTACAGAAATAAGTCACTCACGTAAAAACTTGAAAATGTACTTTTATATTTCACTCGTTTTATAGAAGTCATACAAATACAGACAAAAAATGACTGATGATGTAGCGGAGAACACTGCTCAATTACCACGATTCTAAATTAAAGTTTGAATTAGAGAAAAAAAAACAGTAAACATCAGCTTCTCTTGATATTATTTCTCTTTCCTTCAAAACAAAAGGTACATGACATAAAACGAAATATAAAACAATTTTTTCGTCTAAAACAAGAGAGTCACGCTCTAATGCTTCTTGGTAGCTACTACGTGTTAACAAGTTACCATTAATAGAGCTCCTTTAGCAGATATGAACTGGAAATGCGTACTTTAAAATGAAATAATGATTTAAGTACAATAATTTGAGATGCACTTAAAAGGTTAAACACCAGTGCCAAAATAAAATTTAAATATGAATTAAAATTCAGATACAGCAAGGTCAAACACGGTCAAATCACACTTGATTGACGAATCGAGTTTGACTTAACCTCACAATCAATGATTCAAATGGAAGGTCATTACAGTACAAATTTTATTATAATGCTGGCAACGATATTGTAAATATATTGCGAACGACTTGGCGTCAGGGTATACCATACGGTACCTAACCTATGAACTAATTATACAGTAAAGAAGGCAACAATACCAGTTAAAATATACGTACTTAATATTAAAAACGATTCCCCTAAGTTTTCTACAAAAAATGTGCTTTAATTTGAAATAATAACTGATATTCATACGACGCGACGGTGAGACCAAGTGTAACAAAATAGATTTGTATCCAGTGAGTACACAGAAGTGAATTTACAACGAAATACAATTTCACAGAAGTAAAAAATAAATGATTAGGTATTAAAGGCTATAAAAATAAACTCACCTATAGAAGCGTTGCGTCTTTCGCGATTAGCGCAGCAATTCCAAAACTTCATGTCAGTCGTAAAATATTAGCCCTTGGAGAGAGGACGTCGCGGGCAGCCGCTAACTCAAGTTGTCATTGTCAATCTGACTAGTTGTCGAAGAAACAATGAGTTTTGTTTACAAATGGACAACGACGCGCAGTATTTTTATTAAATTGTTAAGTGGCCGGCGAAACCAATGAGGAGAGCAGCACGAGTGCGACGAACGCACACCCCCGACAGACAATCTCCGGTCGTAACTTTGCACCGACCGACCAATTGAAGAAGGAAAGCGTAGGTAGTATGATCCAAATCAGTCCTACATTATCTTCAAAGGACGAACAATATTATTTATTGTGAAATAAATGAAAAATGAGATTCTAGCGTAAAAAAGTTTATTTTCTATCACATTATGTCTTCCTACGGTATTAATCTTGAAACATGTAGATGCCAAATACAATGCTAAGGGCAATTTACTACCATTCGAAGCTATTTTGATTGTTTTTTTTTTTCAAAAACATGACTAAATCGTCACCACAAAATACTCAGATACCACAATATTATGTAGTAAATTATTTTAGGGATACGATAAACCCTTGTTCATTGAAAGCACCTAAGTAAAATGTTTCATTGTGACAATCTCTTTGTGTTATTAAAACAATTAGCTTAATTTGAATATTTATGTAGTGTCGATCCAAATCTAGTTTTCAGCTTTAGAGGACTAAATCGTTCCAATTTGCTTCGAATGTCAAACTTTTAAACTCTATTGCACTATAAAAATACATCGGTAAGCACAATTTCTAGGCACGCTTTTGCACTGTCTATAGTAAAAATATGATTACACACTTATCAATTATCATGTAGGTCGTATAATTTACAAACACTATGTCTATCTTAACTAAAAACACGTCAAGGTAGAGTTTCGCTTCACGATTGGTGTTTGGTAGTTTTAAAAATATTTGTATGAAAATACGCCTTTAAAAAATTATAATAACTTCGATTCTTACCATATTATTGAATATTAAAACGCATATCACGTGGATGATAATAGTAGACTAAAAGCCTTGGAACTTGACTGATTTTAAGACGTTTTTTAGAATATACGTACAATTTGTTCTTATCGAATTATCAACGAAAGTAAGCTATGTTTAGCTACTCTTATTTGGAAATATTTTTATATAAAACACTACACAAAACGTTAAATATTACATTGGCTTGAAATCTTAAAATATCTTAGATAAGAATACTATATTGTTAAAATTTTTTACTTCCAAAAAATGGTTTCGGATAGACTGTACTCATAGTCTAAATGAATGAATGCCTAAGAGATTTAAAAATACGCGTAAAATATTAGAACGCAATGTAAAGGAAAATCGTAAAAAAATCTTCATTTTATTACTTCCCTGGAAACTAGAAATTTTGAATATAGTTCAAATTTGGATGACAATGAAGGATGATAAAAATGTGGTAAAATTTTGTTAAAAAATTGCACTTGTTTATTTAATATTTTTACATTTTTATTAATTAGGTACGCATTTCAACGCAAATAAATTTCAAATTGTATCGATAATTTTGGCAGTAAAAATACCTAAAAAGTTAGGAAATACAAAATACAAAAATAGTTTGTAATATTTATAACATGCAATTTTTAAATTATACAACACTAAAAATCAAGTTCATTATAGAGTGCGTAAGATCTGTAATATATGTTCAAAAGAACATTTTATATGACATGATAATTACAGTTATACAATTTCACTTTTAGTAAACAATAATGATTTCTTATATTTACGCGAACACTACACATTTAAATAATACTAGTTTTAACTGATTTTATCGCGTATATTTAACTCTTTAAAATACCCGACGTTTCGAGCACTTTACAGCATCCATGGGGTCACGGGGGAGACCGAGATGTTCAACGTCTAGATGTCATAGTTAACCGCGGTTACCATAGATTAAAAAAGTGCTCGAAACGTCGGGTATTTTAAAAAGTTAAATATACGCGATAAAATCCGTAAAAACTAGTATTATTTAAACGTTTAGTAAAAAGTAAAAAGTTCATTCAAAATATGAGTAGAGCCGAAATAATAAAGATTAGTTTTAGTTTTGTATTCGTATATACAATTCTAATAAAATAATTCCAATGAACTCAAAGGAAAGCAAAGCTATAGAATTAAATAAGTGAACAGTATGCAACATAATATGGAATTTTATATTGTGTAATATATCATTATTGCTATAACCAACTAATAGAACATTTATAAATACTTTAGAGGGCTATCAATTTGCCTTAAGATTGTTACTTTTAAAATTCTGTTAATTTGTAAGTGAAATATTGCCAGCGTGTCACTTTATCACGAAAGATAATTTTTAATTAAGAGTAACTGCTACATTCTCTGACAATTTTATGTATCCACTGTTGTTAAATTAATTTGAATTGTGTAACAGCTGTTACAAAAAACAGATATCCTTTACTGATAAAGTATTAACGATCGAAAACAAAATTATGTAAATCTCATTAAAGACCGAATTTAAGATCTATATATCAGACAGTTTTAATACCACAGAATATCTAAAACACACTTTTTCTCTCCATAAATTAATCTTAACTTACTAAAACAACTTCAGACTGTAGAAGTGGACCATTTATTTTATATGTATAACACAGAATTGATTAAAAAGCTTTCACTACAAAATTTTGATATGTATAAAGTATAATTAGTCAAAATGGTTAAAATGGTTTAAATTCCAGAAATTAAGTATTACAAAGTCAAGGGAATTTCTAACCTTAACCATCTAATTCCAACAGTATTTGCACATAGCTATGACTTACGAATTCCGCGTAATATTTGAAGGCACTGCTTTCCTTGATTAAAACATATTAAACACCAGCCACACATTGTGATGATAAAACCAAGCAAGTTTAAAATGAAGAAAACAATAAAAAATAAGTCAATAATCATCTAAATGAAGTCTACGACAATCTGAGAGCACACAATGATAAAAGTAGAATGAGCAATACACACAATAGAATCAAACAATAGTTAAAGTTAATAGTATTGTAAAAAATTGAGAAAAAATTTCAATAATTTACAATAAAGTAGCTGTGTTTGGTCAATTACCCAATCTTAAAATGTCTATTTTTAAATCATAAAACTATAAAATACACTAGTTAGCTACGGCTAATATAAACTGTGTAAATATTATTAAATTTATACTTATAAGATACTTGTTTCAATCAGTTTTTTAACCAATACTGAAAAGGTGTTAACTTAAGCATCCACTAAATTATTGCCAAAGTACAATGTGGCTTTACAATATTTCCGGGAACCATCAATTTATATAGCAATTATAAGACATCAAGTTATGACTTTAACTTTGATCTCTATAAAACTTTTAGGATTTCTTTTTGGTCTCAATAAATCTTTGATGGTAATGAATTTTGCTGTCAATGCCTGTACCAAGCCCCTTGCACACGTGTTTGGAAATGAGATACCGGTGTAACCAAGTATGCTTGTTGAGGCTGTTGAACTACCGCCAGAGGTATAACTTGCTGCGCCATCTCTACTGGTTGGCCATTGTCTTCCGATACTCCAAGAGGTTGCACGCAGTGCTGTTGTGCAACTTGCTGGACACCTTGTTGAGTCAATACTTGTTGGTGTTGGCTCACTTGTGGCACCAACATTTGCTGTTGCATTGTCTGTTGTTGCTGTGGTTGCTGTTGGTGTATAACAACATGGGGACCTTGGTTTTGCATCTGTTGGTGTTGTTGTACCTGCACTTGTTGTACTTGCTGTTGTTGGTGTTGCTGTACTTGCTGCTGCTGCTGCTGTTGCTGCTGCTGTTGTTGCTGCTGTTGTTGTTGCTGTTGTTGAGCTTCTTGCTGAGCTTGTTGTTCTCTTTCTTGTTCTTCTTTCTTCTTTGCCTCCAAGGCCGCCTTTTTAGCCTCAGCTTTCTCTTTCTCTTGTTGTATTCTCACAGGATCTTTGTTTTTGTCATACGACATACATTTACCACTGCGGAAAGGCACCATATCTTTTGGAATATCTTGCTTTTTTGTCGCAAACTTCACATGAGGGAACTGATCCTTCATAAATGCTCGGAAAGTTGAATAACCCATAAGTTTCACACCAGGTTCCAAAATTTCACCATATTCTTTGTATGCCTCAAATAAGTGCTTACGGGAGTCACCTTGTATAATAACTGTTTTGCTTGTTTTCTTCCCTCCTTCACCAGATGGCTGTACATCTTTTGGAGAACTGGCATGTTGTTTTAAATATTCCTTGAGGAAATTAGTTGCATGTTTGTAAATATCTAATGTAAATGTGTTATATGGCTTCTTACCAACATTACCATGAATCCGCGGCGCAACACCGTGCGTCATTACATGTTGCCTAATCCGCTTGAGCTGATAATGTGTAACATTCTCCAAGTATAAGAAAGCCTCTAAGCAAACCTTTCTCCCTTGATATACATAACACGCTCTTAGTCTCCTTCTGACTTTATGGCGCGATGTCTCAGCTGGATTTGCCAAACTTGCCATTGTAATACCCATCAAATACATGTCATGTTCACTTTTTGTTAATTCTGCAATATTTAGTCTGTGGCGATACACAGCTTCTGGATTGAGACCTCTATAGCAGTTGTCTTTGCAATCACAGCCTCGTTTCAGTCTTTCTTTTACCTGAAAAATGTTAAACAATTATGTTTACTTTATTAACTTAGTGTACATGTCACAAAACCTTATTAATAACAATTACATTATTCATATATAACATTTTGAAATTTTTAAATGATCACATCTCATCAGCACAGTCTAACTACCACAAACACAAAAACAAATTTTCACATCTCTGATGTTGCTACTAGGATTAGTCAATGTATTTGACATCTGGCATATGTTTGATATAGTTGAATGGGTAGTGCCTTTTATATATTTTCACAATAGAGAAGTCTATGGCACTCACTGGTCAAGATGGAATTAACATCGATAAAAATACCAAAATTATCACAAAATTCTTTATCTGGATCTCTGTATTCACTTAAAACTACTTGATAGATATTCATGCAGTTGTCACAAACATTAAAAGAACTACTTCAGATAGAATTCTGCATACAATACACAAATACTTTATGTAAGTGATAGTGGAGAAATGTTGACGTTCAGTAATTTGTTTTTTCTCTATCACACTATATAAAATCCACCACTAGAAATAGTTCATTGTAGGAGGCATTCTAGATAAGCGAAAGATTTTACAACACCAAAGGGCATAAAATGGAATTGATAGATTTGGTTATGTTGCCACCACATTAAAAATTCAGCATTATCCTACAGTGGTCATAAAAAAATCAAAAATAGCATATTATGTTATGTACATGCAGATGAGTACTTTTATAGTTCCTCACCAATTTTGAACGCATTATTAGGAGTACCTGTTATTTTTAACCTCATAGTCTCATTTGTTTACAAATAATCCTTACAAATTAGTCTTAGTTAGCTGGCAGTTTCTGACAAATTGCAGAAAATCCACTCCAACCATAACGAATGAGATAGGCGCTTGATATTTGCCTTGGTAAAACAATGGTTTACAAGTATCACTGAAGCCCTTATGTCAGAAATCATCAAAAATATTTAAGATTGATAGGCTACTGTGGTTTTACATACTATGAAAAGGGAAGAAAATCATATAACAAGGTTAGTTATGAAAGTAGTGGGTTAATATAAGAATAGAGGCTTAAGCAAGAGTCGTGGTAGCTCAGATGGTTAGCACTCGCTGTAAATTTCATAGTGTGTGAGCGTCGGGTTCGAACCCCGCTGGCACCATCGAAAGTTAAATGCAATTTTAAGAGCTGATTTACCACATGCTCAGCGGTGAAGGAAAACATCGTAAGGAAACCCGCATGTCTGAGAAATAAGAGAATAAATATATCGAAGACATGTGAAATTCGCCAACACAATTTCTTTCCCTAAAACCCTCAATTCCTTGCCCTAAAATCCTCTCAGAAATGAGTGGAGGCCTGTGCCTAGGAGTGGGACATACATAGGCTGTAACTTTAACTTTTTTTTAGAGGCTTAAGAAAATATGGATAGACTGTGTCAAGGGATATCATTCTTAGAAGAGCATAAGAATGGAGTGAGTGAGATGATGGCTAATAAAAGAGAATGGAGCAGAAAGACATGCTATGCTGACCTCAAATAACTTGGGAAAAGAGGAGGAAGACAATTTTCAGAAATATGAAAAAGTTTTACCCATAAACTGGAACATAGCAAATAGTGGCTAGTGGCTACAGCCGTTAATTTTTAGAAAATTATGCATAACAGAGATACTGTTTTTAAAACACCAGTATTTAATAAGCTTTAAGATAATGAGTCCACCATGCACCCCAAAAAATGAGCATTGGAGAAGGTGACTAAAGGAAATGCCCATAGAAATGTAACTTCCAACAGATAATAATATTATCATCTCATGCCATATGTAAAACACCTGGACCAATGACAAATGTGTGACATTGCCTGACCTGCCATTGAGGGACCTGCCAAACATACCAATTACTGATATTGTCTTTTCTAGGAAACTCATGCCTTGCTGGTTATTATATATTACAAAGCTCTGCCCAATGCCTACGTTCAAGTAAACAAAAAATAACATTTTGCACATAATGCAAATTAGTATGAGATATTTATGCACTGTCTTGCATTAAAAAACTTATTTGTCCCTTTACACTCACATCTGATCAAACTAATATGTGCCAATTACACATACATTTGTGGATACTAGGGTGGGTGCCACTATACCAGTGTTTTTTTGGAAACACGATATTGATTTACAATCATGCCTAATTAATCATCTGTGTTTTTGAATCATCCTCATTACTACATGCAATCACAAGCCAATTAAAATCTTTATCCACAGATTGCCACAAAGTACAAATCTTCAATCACTTTGCTTTTCATGAGTTCATATACTATTTACAACTATTTAAGCTTGTTTCTGTGTTCCTCAAAAAATAATGAATATAAGTAAGTGTTCTACAATTATTTGTTACAAAAGATGTAAATCTTTTACTGCATTTCATTTTTAAAATCTAATTTATTACATAGACAAATTCATCTTAATTTCCTTAAAACTGTCATCTAAAGTTGAAAAATAAGCTGTCCCAATAAATGATATTTATTCCAGTTTAGGACAACCCTCAATTATGTGGCTGAAATTAGGTACTTCTAATGAGCTACGTCAAACCAAACAACAACCTGACGGCTGACATTATGCACATCATACATTTATATATAGTACAGCCCCACTAATTCGTACAAAAGAAAAACTTAAACTTAACTTAAATGCGTTAAAAGATAACTGCATTACTATGTTTATAGGCTCAATTTTATCGGAATAACTTGTTAAAAAATTTGAAAAATGATCATTGTCCGTTGCATAGGCATTTTCATTTTAAATATAACACTGAACGATTTATAATTGTGTGGTAGTGTTTTAAATGTACTTTCCCCTAATTATGAAGTTTATTAAGTTGACAACATTTGTAGTTAAGACTGCTGGAAACCTTATTTTTGAATTAATTTAATTATTAAAAAGGTGAAAATATTATCATCCTATTATATCATCCTATTATAATAAGACTACAACTATTGTATTTCCTTCAGAGTCGGAAGATATCTAAAAGTAGTTATAAGTTGTAGTTATGTACAAAATCTGCCAAGAGAATATTATGAAATGGAGATGACGATGCCTCCATTTGCAATAATATAATTTTTTTGTCAAAATTAAAAATATTTAACATAATAAGTATGTTTCACAATTTTTTTTTATAATTTTTAAAAACATGTAATATAGGCTATTCATATTACCTGTGACGGATTATCTTCTAATTTGTTATCAAAAACATCCTCATCACTGTCTGATTCTGCTACCTTTTTCTTTTTTTTCGCCCCAGCTTTTTTCTCAACTTTCGGTTTAGTATCAACTTCCATGTCACCTGGGTCCCCATCGACATTTGCTTCAAATTCTATACTGTATGCACCCGGTATGCCCTGTATATTGCCATCTCCATTCTCTACTTGTATTGTATGACCTTGCCATAGAACCTACAAAGTTATGGTTAAATATAAAATATAAACTTAAATATTTAATTATTTAATATAAAATATCTTACGTTAGGTAGCCAAGTAAAAGAATAACAAATATACCTGTTCTTGATGTCCATTGTAAGTATGTTGTTGCATATTTTGCGAGTTACCCAATTCAAAAACAGTATGTTGCCCCATGACTGGAGTGTGCCACTGGACACTTTCGCCATACTCTCCTCCACCGTTTTGGTCGGACGGAATAGAAACTATGATCGCTTCTTTGCTGTCGACACTACGACGCTCCACGGATAGTAGGGAATGTAGCACCTCACTTGCTTCCTTCTCTGCCGGGTTCACCACCTCCATCTTCTCGTAGGACATTACGCCCGTACCAAGTTAAACTACAACCGATCGTTCACATCAATCCACATGTACCTACTTACATACGTGTATGTACAAAGCAATGAGCGACACGACAAACCCGCCCTGAATGGTACTATATCACACAACCCCACAATACAAAATACATAGGTACGAGAAAACCGCGATAACTTTTCAAATTCATGTAAATAAACATAACAAAAACCGTGCAATTATTAACCTTAATCGCGTTTTTTAAGTTTCATTATCGCATAGCGGATCGAACTCCCGTGGAATATTGGGCCATATAGTCATACCAGAGAAAGAATGAAACTCACCTTTTTCGCGTAAAATCAGAAGCTGAGACGCTTTAATTGATATTCCCTCAATTCAACGTTGATCGTGGTTTGTTTTTAATCACTCCATATTTATACTGTAGTCATGATTGAAGAGAAATGCACAAATATTTTACTAAATTCACGGAAGCAATATGGCGTTACACTTTCCGTGAATAAAATCGGAGGACGCCGTAGAACACGTCATTAGTACAGTGCGCATCCACTAGACAGCGCTGTAATCGACGTTTCCGAAACGACGACGCTCGAATTCCGATTACCGCGAAAATTTAAATAAATAAATTACATACAGACTGAAGCAGATAATAATTCATCATTATTATACCTTCACTATATTTACTACTTATTATATTTTACTAATGCAGTTATAAAAATACCTTTTAAAATGTACTTTTTTTTTTCTTACAATACAGTATCCGCATATTACATATATTGTACCCATACCATTGCCTATTTGTTAAATTGATAAATATATTTCAATTTAATTGTTTGTATTTGACCGGTTGTAAAGATTTAAAATAGAGAATGTAGTAAAGACATGGAGGAAGACAAAATTAAAAGAGTGTATGCAGTTCAGTTCAGCTTCAGGAAGTTTAGGCGGGAACCTGACAATCCGCGGTAAGTTCCTCTTATTTTATTGTTTAAATGATGTGAATTGTGATACGTATAAAAGTGATGCGATTTTTTTCTATTTAAATGTCTACGCATGTGAACGCAGTGAGAATCCGATGTTAATTAATACCAAGTTAGGTATATTGTCCGCCTAGGTGCTTTAAGAAGTAAGAACTTGAGATACCTACCTATTACCGTCCATGGACTTATAAAAAATCCTTTTTTTATACGTCCATGTTACTGCCTATGATTACTACCATCATCGACTGTCCAGTTGCATAAGCTGTCGATGTCGAAAACTCCCAAAAGCTCCGCAATGTGATCAACATAATGTTAATGTGAGGTGTTTTTGAATAAATTAAGGTGTGTTGGGGTAAGAATCGGTGATGGGGCAAGACTGTAAGATTCTAATTTTCGGCGAATTATGCTATATTTTAAATGCTAGCAATAAGATACACGACGCCATTTCATTCTGCCCCGATCCCAAATTCCAGTCAGTCACCCCGGGAAATAAATAGGGCGTGTGTTGCGATGCATTTTATAAAACAAGGTAATTTTAGTATTTTTTTTTGTCCATCCGATCTTTTCCTATCACCTTCATTTACAATTTTTGGCGAGAATATTGCTTCTTTTGTTATTATTTTGTCTGAATACTAAGTTTTATGAAAACTAGTCCAAACGGGGCTAAAATCGCTGTAGGCCGAGAGCGGATGTTTACCCGCGAGTGAAGATCGGATGAATTTTATCCGATCTTCACCCATTACAAATATGGCAGTGGTTGTCAAACTATCATTTTTTTCGAAGATTGCACAAGTGACAATGGGGCACAGTATCACTATCAAATCTACTGTGCCTTATTGTACCTAAATGAGCTTAATTTTTAGGATAGTTTTATTACTTTTAAATACACATTAAAACATTTATAATACTTCGCATTTCGCTGCAATACGGTTATGAATGACCTCTAAAATTTGAATTTTTCGAAGCTGTTAATATGCTGTTAACTTACTTTTTACTGAAATATTTCGAGTGATCTCGATGAAATATTCGATTAGTTAAGTATTCATTAACTAAACGGCTTTCAACTACTGATAATACCAAAACTTATTTAGAACTAATCTTCGGAACGTCAAAATCGCGACCTGCTTCGCCATAATTCCGCTTTGCTAAAATACTTACATATTCCTCTAAGTCGTCTATAGGTGTACAAGTCTAACACAGGTGGTGTTGCCCCATTTCATCAGTTCTTACTGTTACATTTTATTTAAAAATCTATCTAGATTTTAAAATAAAATTTTCTTTCTAGACCTTTGTTCTCCAAGAAGTAGAAGTGGTTTAAAACTTGCGTCCGGTCTTACCCCTTGACAGCCAATTCATCATGCTTATAAAAAATTATGTCTTGCCGTTTTTAAGGTGAAGTGGGCGCCAAAAGTAGATTTTTCACGCTTTATAGGTGCGACTGGCGGCGACTGTTTGGTCGGCCCGCGCGCTATTTAATCGCACAATATTTATTTGATATTTCTTTTTAAAATTATATCATCATCATCATTACAGCCCTTCACAAGTCCACTGCTGAACATAGGGCTCCCCCAAGTAATGCCACAAGGCACGGTCCCAAGCCACCTGCATCCATCGACTTCCTGCATGTCTTACCAGGTCGTCACTCCATCTAGTGGGGGGTCGCCCTACACTTC
>DWHP01000429.1:0-20159 GCA_018247895.1 Parnassius honrathi
TTGAGGAAATCTGCATGTCTGTGAAATACGAAAAAAATATTTCGAAGACGTGTGTAGTTCGCCAACACGCATTGAGGCTGCGTGGCGGACATTACCTTCCCCTAAAACTCACTCTGAAATGAGAGGAGGCCTGTACCCAACTGTGGGACGTATATAGGCTGCAACTTTAACTTTAACTAATTAAAATAATAATAATAATAGCTTAATATATAAGACAATACCTAAAAAGTTCTGTGATTAATGCTTATCGTTAGTGGCATCTCTCTCGGTCCCTCCCTGTAATTTTACCAACACGGCGGCCCTTCAACCGTTACAGACAAATTATTCCAGGCTTATAATCCACTTTCGAGTTACAACCAGCAATGCCTCGAGGGCGGATATGAGACCCGGGCGGCAATTCGTTCTTGAAAACTATCCGTGTTTTGTATGGTTAAATAAATGGACTGTAAATATAAGGACACTATCAGCTTTCACTATCAAGGCAATTGCGAATAAATCAAGGGGAAAGACGCAACTTAAGACTTTATCGCGTAGTGTATAGTAAATGTTAATTGACAAAATGTGGTGTGTGCTAGCTAGCGAGCTGATTTATGCGGGCGCAAATCGCTACTCAATTTGCATTGGATCTATGTTAAGCGCCCACTCGAGCAGTCGTTATTGCGATCTCACTCATTCTTTACACACTTGCTCCTATGAGACCCAACCAATCGTCACGACTGCATCTGGGGTCCGGGTACTTTAGCGTTGTACTTTTCTTTTTTGGCAACGTTTTATTACTTAGTTAGGCTTACCTTAAACAGATTGTTCTTAATTGGTCTTTAATTAAACACTAAATTGCAATTTTATTTGAATTTCGCAAATTAGAGTAATAATTCAATCTGGTAATTTATATAAATATTTTATAAAGAAGTAGTGTAACGAGGCCATAAGACGCCGCTGACTAATTCGCAAAACGTGCGTTTCGGGTTGCTGATACGCGCGTGCCCGCTACAACCGAATTCCGCTACCGAAACGTGAGAAGTCAACGAGCAAGCACGGCCGAACGAATTTCACGAATGTCACAATCCTCCAATCATTGAACATTGAACACTGAATTCAACGATCACTTAATTTGTTATATAGCATTTGTAATTACATGGCTTTTGTAGAAGACAGAAAGCAATTAAACTTGAATTATGTTTAACCATACTGCATCTGTCTTGTGGTTGTAGCGCGAATAGGCCGACATGAGAGGGACCACGCCATCACAGATTACTAGCGGAAAATAGCAGCTTAATGTAGATATGATTTGTATAGTGTGTGTTGAGAGCCGGATACTCTTTTTACTGCAAACGAGAATCTTATTCGTCTGGGGTGACAACGCATCTGCATTTTAAATGTACATGTTCATAGGTCCTCAGTCTACAAATGTAAAAAGAATCATGCTGCAAAATAATACAACCTGCGCAACGAAACTTCTATTTAGCAGAATGAAGACAAAAGCTCAGTCCGCTCAAAGCGCAGTAGAAATTCTTTTTACAATACAACGCATCTGCATTTCGATGACTAATTTGAGATAAATGTAGGTGCCCATGGGTATTCACTTACCCTCAGATGGACTGTTACTTTTTGTCACCCTCACTTTTAAAAACCTTAAGATAAAATAATGCTAATAGAATTTATTTTTGTTATTTCGTTTCAAATCATATACCCCTAAAATAAAGGTGTCTTTTTTACTTTTTCCAGTTCTACGATCTTCATGTCAGTATTTTGTTAAAGGATTTAGTTCTCTGTGTGTTCTTTTTAATAGTTTGATTGATTATATGAATATATTTTTCAAAATATAGAGTAAAAATGTATGTATAAAAACGATTACAATGTAAATAATGGTTAATAAATTACAAACAAAAAACTCTCCCATTCGAGATATTATATATATAAAAGAGTTCATCGACAATTGTGGTTTTTGTTCTGCATGATTCGACTCTTCCATTGGATTTGAACATAACAACATAAGTTTAGCAAAAATATATTCTGTTCGACTGGCACCACCACTAACAAATCTCATCTATCTTTCATCTTATATATTTTTACTGCTTTTACATCTTATTTCATTTATTGAGAAACAATTTTATCTATACAAATAAACAAGCATATGTACGTTAAGTTGATAGCGAAATTCCTTTGTTAAACCCAACTCTCACGATGTAAGGAACATGTCCGCAGTTGTTCATCCATCAGTCAGCTTCACATCGCAGTATTCATGTGAAAAACAGCTAATAGGACTATATCGTAATTAACTGCATAATTGAATGTAAATGAAAACGCCAGCTACATTTTCCTTCACATTGATTGTCCTCTGTACCTAATTATAATTTTTTTTCTGCAATTACAAAACCAGAAGCGTGAAAAATTATCATTAAGTTTAATAATTTCCACATAAGTTAACTAAGCCATGACATGACGGACGACACAGGCAGGAGATAGACGGGCGATTCGATCAGTCATCTCTTCGATACAATGTATGCGTCTGCTATTACATCAATACTGACGTCACCACCGGCGATTTTTCCGTGACGTCACCACCGGCGATTTTTCCGGACCGATACGATCTGGGGACCTTCAAGAAAAGAGCTTACTCCTTTCCGGAAAGAGCCGGCAACGCACCTGCAATTCTCCTGGTGTTGCGGTTGATCATGGGCGGCGGTAATCACTTAACATCAGGTGAGCCACATGCTCGTTTGACCTCTCTTCTATAAAAAAAAACGTCAAGAAGAATATGATTAGTGTGTAGAGTAAGTATGGAAAAGCAGCGACGCTATTTACCTGCGCTTTGTATCTACATTTTTATTCTTAATCGAGAATGAATGTAGGTGTCCATAGACCAAGGCATCCCCTTACTATCAAGTGGACCGTTTACTCGTTTGTTACCTTTATTCTCTAAATAAATTTTGATGTTATAAACAGAAAGCAAAGTAAATAATTATTGTGTTGTTTACGATGTTATAATTTTTTTTAAGTAATCCCACTATATTTTTACTTTTAAAAGTTTCAGAAGAAAAAGTAAAATAAAGTATTAATTCGCATATGGTTGTTAGTCACGGATATCCTTATCTCGCTGTGAAATATTTCCAATATTTTTCTTGATTTCTTCCGGGCGGCTAATGTCAATTTACGAGTAATTCTATAAGGAACATTGAATGTGTAATCTTTAACTCCCTATTTATAGAAGCACTAAATTCATTTAGCTTAGTGCATTTAAGTTTTTCATTTCGGTAACGTTCTAAAGCCCTTTATTTTAAAAAGAACTACAGATGGCAATTATTACAAAAGCTATTGAGCTTCATTTGTTTCAATTAAAATTTACAGATTTTTTCAAGCTTTTTAATGTCAGAATATTTAAAGGTTTTTTCAACTTTTCTTCTAAAGAAATAATTACCTTTTTTCCATAGGATTTTTCTACTTTATATTTAATATTATTAAGATAGTTAAAATACCTTCATTCATAATCCAACAGCCGTTTCAAGATTCTGATTGGTGCATGTAAATAAACATATTACATTATACTCTTATATTAATAACTTACGGCACAAAAAGTAATGCATCACCTGTCATTTCAAACAGCATTAGTTTTCACTTACGATTGTGGTTTTTTTTGTAGGGAATGCTATCGCGATCCGCAACCAATATATTGCGGCGGTGAAGCTTCGCAGGTTGTACAACGCCGGCCGTGGGAGCCTCCAAGAGCGAAGCCGTTATGCGACTACGCCACCAGTACCGTTCTATTAGCGATTTTATTAGACGATTCTTGTGTATCGCTCTGTAATCAATTTAAGCATGTTGTAGCGCGCTCTACTTGTGGTGAAATGTTAATACTACATGGCAATAGGCGCTTAATTTTCCATGGCTTACAGTGCTTGTAAACACATACTGACTGGATAAAACTCCGAAACATATATAACAAAAAAATCCACATATTAACTTTGATATCACAGACAAAGTAGTTTTTTAGGTGAAAAGTAACTTCGAGTAAGATTTTAGCCATTCACACTAAGAGAATTTGCCATTGTAATATTTTAATATCTTGTTAGAAACCCTTTCGAAAAATATAATAAACATGTATAAAACTTCCGTATTTTGTGATATAAAAGTTACTATATATAGTTATGAGTACTATAATGATATTATCTTTAAGCTAGTTTCAAAAACAGACATTTAATCATGATTTCCAGTTACGACTTCTAAAGTTATATCACTGTACAGGTTATATAGCGCTATTAAAATTAACGCACTCGCTCATCCATTACCTACCCGCATTCGATCATCGAACTTCGAACGCTTATACAATTTTTTCCCTTTTGTTCAATACGGTTTCCTTGCACGCAACATTTAATGGCAAATTTTGAAATACTTTAAACATGAATCATCGATTATTTTATATCCTAATGGCACAAAAACACAAAGCGTTTTCATACTTCCGTGATGTCATTTTAAGCAATCCTATATCAAATAAACATGTCCTCGTTACGGCTTGCTACCAAATACTGAAATTTATACGACATCATTTTAGCATTTGGTCATAGTAACCATGCCTATAATGACTCAGTGGGGAACAATCCCTCCCACGCAACTTTTTCCAAATAAAGCTGCGTAAAACACACAACTTGCCTTTAACGGACTCGGGTATTGCTATATTTCCTATTGAGCAAAAAAGTATCATATTAACAGTTATACAAATAAAAGCAGGTCGGAGATGAAAGTTCTTTTTACATATACAAGCGTTTTTTTTTTAGATTCGCGTTATTTAGCAAGTCAAATATGTAGCGATGTCATCGCCATTTCAATAAACCAATACGAAGAAACCCAGAATATCAATTAAACAATCATCTGCACATTGTATTCTTACTGTCTTGGAAAGAGATTTCTCTCTCCATTTGTTTCCTCAAAAAGCCGAAGCCTTTTAAAAATTTGCATACAATATTTTACTTAATAAATATTGAAATATTATTTTGAAAATGTTGCAAATCTAATTAAATCTGTTATTTCTAAGTATATAAAATATTGTGATTATAATATTGTAAAAAATATATATTAATAAGTTTTTAGCAATTTTTTGTCCAGGAAACTTAATCGCTAGTGGAACACTATTATTTTAAAGTGCCAAAGATCCACTTGTGAAATGGTAACACTGGTTGTGTCGTTCACCTCAGCGACACGTAATTAAATCCTTCATGGAAAGCACGTCTGATGGATTCTGTTTTGACCCGTGCACGACCATGCTGTACCCGCTTACCCTTTAAACGTTATTCTTATCAATAGGAGCAGCACAAGAGGTAGACCTCAATGACATCAAATTTTCCCAGCTATTTTAATTCAATACTATTTCTCCTCTCATTAAATAGTATCTTCTTAAAATAAATAATATATGTATGATTACAGAACTTCATTAAGTCATCTCGTACTACTCTCGTATTTCGACAAGTATTCAAGAGTATTTTAAGTTCATAAGCACATAGCGTCACGCACCACTACGGCCCTTAATATTAAACTTGACGCGCCAGGCATATTTATTAACTAACTCACCATGGTGTAAGTTCTGTTAATATTCTCACGGCATTTTTTCGCAGATACTCTCATTTTTATTATTTATATTGTTTATTAACTTTACGCATGGCGGATAATATTATAATGTCTTTAATAAATTTTCGACACTTCATTATATGTTAACATCCATTACCTTAAAAAACGTTGATTTTATTGAATAACTTGTTCTTAAATTTTAGTAGGAATTCCTGATCACTTTAAGTTTACAGATGTGACTGATTATTTTACATTTTTTTTTTCATTTATCAGGACTACACATTGATTCCACCTTGTTTTTATTTTCTTTATACGAGTAGTTAGTATCGCGCTTGCTTGTTGGTAATGCCTCATTACCGTAATTAAATACGTTTTCAAAGAGCTCGCTTTTGAAATCATGTCTAACTACGGATAGCCACTAAAATGTATCCCAAAGAAATCCTTTCAAACTATTTTTGATATTTTTGTACTCTTTATTTTCGATGAACTAAGAAATCAGAACACGCTATCGCCTTATGCTCGATATTTCCAATCGTTGTATGCCGCTTTACCTCTCGGGGTCACGTGACCATCTGGCGTGGCCTTCTTAATTGTAATGGCATTGTATCCATAATGGACATGCACAAATGTAGTTCCATTTGGTAATAAAAGTATAAAACACATTTCCAATGTCTATGTCCACACATATTAAAATAAGCAATAGAATAAGTCTGTTATTACCACATATTTTATGTATCATAGTTATCACTATCATCAACAGCAACAGCCTTTTTAAGTCCCCTCTCGAACATAGGCCTCTGCAAGAAGAGATAGCATGTAATATGTATTACTATACTTTGATTACCGATGAGAAATTGCCAATCAAAAACGCTTCTTCCCCATAATTTGTCGGTTCTGCAAGCTATACGTGTTCACATATGATGTTTAACAATACGGAATTTTAATTTTGTACGTCGAAAAATAAAAAGTTTTCA
The DNA here is from genome assembly GCA_018247895.1 of Parnassius honrathi. Taxonomy (NCBI): domain Eukaryota; kingdom Metazoa; phylum Arthropoda; class Insecta; order Lepidoptera; family Papilionidae; genus Parnassius; species Parnassius honrathi. The sequence continues at coordinate 6,534 of DWHP01000429.1, forward strand.
TTTCATGAATTTAATCTGTAGCCGGAATTTTGCCACTTTAGCTCACTGATCCGTTAGGTAGATATCCGATAGCTACCTAACGAATAATAAATATGTACTCGTGAAATGTAGGGTGGTCGCCCACTAGAAGGAATGACGACCTGGTAAAACATGCAGGAAGTGGATGGATGCATGTGGTTTCAGGACTGAGTTTATTGGGAGACCCATGTTCAACAATGGACTTTTGGAGCTGTAATGATGATATAATATAATAGAAAATATTAGCGTAAAATAATAATATTTTTGTCTTAAAATGTTTGGTTTTAAAATAAAAATTTGTTTCAAATATTTTTACATTTAAATTCATTTTTACAGTAATAAGTTTCGTAGTTAATGCGTTACGATACTTAAATGATGCATCACCAAGTCCGCAGTAAAGGAATAAATCGCACCTGTTTGTAGGAACGGGATATGAGCGTCCGGTCAACAGTCTAAAAATATAAACTTATATTAATTAAAAGCGTAATGATATCAGCAAGGTTATGCGTTTAGCTGAAGTGATTCTTTCTTCAAAAATTCTAATATTGTAATAAAATACTTTAAAATTTTCAAAATTTCGTTTGTTTTTTAGTTACATAATAAAACTTTACTTCTGCCTATTTAATTAAAAGCAATTGGGCTCCGTAAGATAGTTCTAAGTATCTTAAGAAGCTTTCCTATATTACCTGTTCACTACTATTGGGAGATCTAGGTCCAACGGTAGTGAACAGATGTTGTACTGCAACTCGCGTGATAATGCCTAATCGGTGTCCAAAGGCTGGTACGACGATGACCCTTGACCGTGATCGTGCAATCCGGATCGTTCCTAGCCTGTGACCAATCGTTTACCGCTACCAATAGCATACCAATCTTTGCGTGTGTAATTGCATTCAAGTACTGTCGTGAAATACTGCTCTGGTCGTATTGAGGTTTGGGTTCGTGCGATTCTATGTTATGTTAATAGGTTTAGTTTGGTTGTTAGGTTTGATTTTATCTTGAGGTAACAAAATACCTTAGTAATAATTTTATCACTCGCTGATTGGCATTTGTTATTTAGTTTTGAAACTAAAGTTTTAATTAAAAATTTTCGATCAATAAATAATTACACAGAAATATTAACCAACACTATATGATAAAACGTTTCAAAATTTCGACTTAACTTTGTTCTATACTTAATATGAAATGTTTTAAAAATGTAAAAAGTTTAAAAGACGAATTAGCAAATACGAAAGAATGTAAAGGCAAAATTGGCCTCTAAAAAGCTTGGTGTGCTCAGCAGAGCGGGACAGTATTTCATGCCGGCACACCGCTTGCAACTCTACAAGGCGCAGGTTCGGCCGCACATGGAATACTGTTCCCATCTCTGGGCCGGGGCTCCACAGTGTCAGCTCCTTCCATTTGATCACATACAGCGCAGAGCAGTTCGAATCGTCGGCGAACGAGCTCTTTCCGATCGGCTTGACTCACTGCCACTGCGAACAGATGTTGCATCTCTTTGCATATTTTATCGCATCTACCACGGGGAGTGCTCTGAGGAATTGTTCGGACTGATTCCAGCCGCTCAGTTTCACCATCGCACATCGCGACAAAACTCGCGATACCATCCATATCATCTGGATAACTGGCGGTCCAGCACTAAGCGATTTAAAAGAAGTTTTCTTCCTCGCACAACTTCCTTAAGGAGTCAACTACCACCAGAAATTTTTCCGGACCGATACGACTTAGAGACCTTCAAGAAAAGAGCCTAGTCCTTTTTAAAAGGCCGGCAACGCATCTGCAATCCCCCTGGTGTTGCAGTTGTTCATGGGCTGCGGTAATAACTTATCATCAGGTGAGCCGTATGCTCGTTTGCCCCCTCTCATATAAAAAAGGCAGCTTGGAATTATTTCGAAATAAACCTTCAAATATCATCAAGCTGTGTCCCTCAGGATTTCCACACTCTACGCCATGCTACGAAATTCTAGATCTTTTACCCTCCTTTTGTATGCTTTTTAATTCATGGATTTCGTTTAGAGATGTTGATTTCAAATTTTGTAATAAATAAAATGTTGGTGTTCCAAGTAAATTAAATAAATAACATACACTTCACAGTTTTAAACACAGGTCAATGCACAACTTTAAAATTCTTAAAAAATACCGTACGCATTTTTTGACAATTTTAAAGAAAAGTATGCAAAATTTAAAAAGATGATGTTAAGCAAATAAGGGCGTTCTTTACTCAAAATTATGATTTTAAATTGCAAAAAGCTTTTCTGCCTTGTATAAAAATAATGCGATACCTCGACTTCTTCACTACCCCAGAGCATTTATACTTCTAAATTTAACCCAGTTTATTTTACTAAATAATAACAAAAATATGTCTATGCCAAATGCAAAACATTGAACGACAAAATTCATAAATCACAATGTTTATTTTTCCAATCCAACAAATAATATAGCATAAGATAGTCAAGATTTGAAATTGCCACATGCCGTTTTTAAACAGACTTTATTTAAAACTTAACTCAATAATGCATATTAATTAATTAATGTGCGATAAATTAATTATTTAATATGGATGTCATCATCACCATCATCACTACAGCCCTTTACAAGTCCACTGCTGAACATAGGCCTCTCCCAAGGAATGTTACAAAGCACGGTCCTGAGCCACCTGCATCCATCGACTTCCTTCTTGCATATCTTACCAGGTCATCACTCCATCTAGTGTGGAGTTACCCTACACTTCGCCTACCAGTGCAAGGCTGCCTCTCGGGAACTTTTTCCCCCATCAGTTGTCTTCTACGACTTATATGGCCAGCCCATTGCCACTTCAGCTTACAAATTCGTTGGGATATGTCGCTAACTCTGGAACTATGAACTGGAACTGCGGATATCCTCATTTCTAAGTTTACCACGCAGAGAAACCACGAGCATAGCCTTCTCCATAGCTCGCTGAGCGACTTTGAGAGTCCTCATATGGCTAGCAATGAAGGATCACGTCTCAGATTCATAAGTCATCATTGGCAACACAAACTGGTTGTACAATCTCTTTTTCAGGTTTGAGTTATAGACGAGAATATGTGTCGTAATTTTCCGAACGCTGCCCAGCCGATTTGAATCCGTCGATTGACCTCACGGTCGAAGTTGGACTTACCTAGTCGAACTAATTGTCCCAGGTAAACGTACTCGCCAAAAACTTCAAGCTTAAGGCTCCCAACAACTACCGGTGTGACATGGACGTTACACATGATCTTTGCTTTGTCCAAGTTCATCTTAAGACCTATCCGTTGGGAGACACTATTGAGGTCATTGAGAATAGTGCTTAGGTCCTAAAGCGATTCTGCCATAAGGACTATATCGTCGGCAAATCAAAGATGAGTGACGTACTCGCCATTTATGTTTATACCGTATCCTTTCCAGTACAAACATTTCAGCACTTTTTTGTAGCGGCAGTCAACTTAACACCATTGACTGGGCTGTAGCACCGCCCAAATTTCGACGGAATCGAAGGTTTTCTCACTGTCCACATACGCAAGGCAAAGTGGCAGACTGTATTCTTCAGTCTTCTGTAGAATGCGCTAAAGGATATGTATGTGGTCTATGGTACTAAAGCCTTTTCGAAAGCCGGTTTGTTCTGGAGGCTGGAAGTCATTGAGTCTCGTGCGAGACGATTCGTAATGATTCACGAAGATAGCACGTAGACGCGGTTTAGAAGGGAAATCGGCCTGTAGTTCTTCAAGAGAGCGTTGTCGCCTTTCTTGAAAAATAAGACTACCGAACTTCTGCTCCACGCTTCCGGAGTAGTCCCACCATAGAGGACGGAATTAAAGAGCTTCTGAAGGGCTTCAAGTACCGGTTTCTCCCCGCTTTCAGAAGGTCTGCTGTAATTCCAGCCTTACCTGGGGGCCTTGCCGTTTTTATCGGCGTAGTGTCGGATAAGACTCGCTTTTGAATCGTTACTTACACTTGCGTGTGGTTCCAACGATGAAATGTACAGTTTTCCATATAACCTCTCAATCTCACTCGAAATCTCAGGTGTCCCCGGAAACGATACTGCCACACTTGGTCTTCAGCTTCGACAGTTGGCTCTTTCTCTTGCAAAGACTTTGGAGCCCTGGTTCTGCTCAATCGCTTCTTCAATACGAGCTGTATTGAAGTTGCGTAAGTCCCGCCGCACGCGTTTGGAAATCTGACTATTCAGTTGCATGTATGCTGTCAAATCTGCTGAGGATTGTAGCTTTATTTTCCGTCTATGAGCCATGAGATTAAGAGTGTAATTGAAGAATTTTAGTGTTCTTCTGCGACGGGTCTTACAAAACTTAGCTCCGACTACATGGACATTTTCCACGAGCTTGTCGTTCATATCGTCCACTGTATTCCAGTCTTCTAGGCACTGCAATGGTTTTGTAACTCAGCTGAAAGTTTTCAGGACTCTGAATTAGACGAAGAGGCACGAGGGGGACGGTGCGTTGACTTCAATAGACGAGACCTCTCCCACTTATCGTTTAGTTTCAGTGTGCCATTCGGTGATCGCTGCCAGTTTTCACCCTCGCGATCACTGAGACATCACCGAACAGTTGTCGTCTAGTCATCAAAATGAACTCAATCTAATTTTTGTCGAACGGTCGGAGCTCGACCAGGCCCACTTCCTTTGGGGCCGCTTCTGGAAGAAAGAGTTCATCATAAGGAGTCCCTCTTTCTCCATGAAGTCGGCCAGCTGCTGGCCCCTTCAGTTCCGTTGCCCTATTCCAAATGTTTATTACCTTTAGTTCACCGTTCTCTCTTGTGCCTAGTTTTGCGTTGAAGTCTCCCACTAACACCGTATATTGGGTTTTGGAGGAATGCATAAATTTAGAGATACCCTCATACATTTACTCCAACGGCTGTTTGGTGATTCTGAGTATAAGGTATGCAACCCTCGTTGACACACTCACAATTACATTATTAATTACAGCGTTGTAACGAGAGACTTGTGGACGATAAATCCGACATCTCCTTGGTACAGATGGTCACCCTCTCGGTTACAGAACAAGTGGCCGGATTCGAAGATTACCATGTCCTCACCCTCTCTTAGGATCTCAGACTATCCTATAATTACCTCAGCACAACTTGTCTATCTCCTTCCAGCTCCAAGAACTTCTCGTCAGTCCTAAGAGTGCGTGCGTTATATGTTGTCGAGTCGTCGTAGGTGGTAACCGAAACTCTACCCGAGATTCTGAGCACCCCCTTCTTCGCCGTTACTATGGTCGCCACCGTAGTCGGGAAAGAGACTGCCCCCAGGCCGCTGGGGACTGGGGGCAGTCTCTTTAAAACTTTTATCATGGGGTGATGTTTGCCACAGTTGCCACGCTTAGCGTAGAGTTGGCAACCGCAGATTTTTATTGTATTATTGTTGTTATCAGGAAGATGCTTCCGCCCATCTTGTGTTGCCTGTTTCCCTCTGTCACCTCTTACGCCACCCACGGGAAGATATGGAGCAGTATACGCGATATAACTTAAAATTACATGCCCGATACATATGGGAGCCTTACTAATACTGTCATAATTCTTATCTTACTCTAAAATATTAAGCTAAAGAACAGGTTATCATTATGCATACGAAGGCCACCCGGACCAGACGCAATCTAGTAATCTACGTCCACGCTTACGCTTGGACTATGATGGTCTCCGTTGCAATAGCGGGAATGCCAGTATGCATAACTCTACAATAGTTCTAACCTTTGCGTTTTATGGTCAACTTCTTGCTGCAGCGTTGCGAAGGTGTTGGTGACTATGGCAGTGGTTTCTTCTTCTAAATCTATTTTCTGTTGCATTTCAACTTCTCGTTTTTTTCGTTCGGCGATTTCCATATTTCTCTGTTCCAGGATTATTTGCGTTTCATTAAGATTATTAAGCAGATCCTTGCCACCACCGCCTTGAACGAGCCGATCTTCCAAAGACTTTATTAGCTGTTCTAATTCTTCAGTCTTGCATTTCTCTTGTTCTATTGTAGATTCTGCTAGAATATGTTCATGTTCAATGCTAACTGTGTCTTCTTCGGCTGAAAATGTACACATATTCCAATAAAATGTGGTTTCTTTTAAATTCTTATGATAACTAATTATTCGCACATAGCTTAGCTCGTGCAACTTTCCGAGGTAATTAATTTTTAGACCTCATTAAAACTACTTTGATGCTAAGGATCTAGATTCAATTTCTTTCAGCTTTTCTATCTGCTAAATGGCACTCATAATCACAAAAAGTGACGTTGAGAATATATCTAATTACCGACTGATCTTTATTTTGTTAATTATGAGAAATTATCCAGAAATTCCTATGTCACCTAAATCACTGTGTTATGCCACAGCAACATGGATTTCTAAGTGGAAGATCAACGACATAAAATCTTAATTATTTTGGGTGTGACACTTCAAAATTTTTACAAACGCACCCGAGCTTCATGTCATTAACACCGATTATTTCGAAGCATTTGATTTAGTTAACCACGGATTACGAATAGTTTATTTTTTCGAATTAAAGAGTTTCTACTAGGCCAAGCATAATTTGCGGTTAACCAATGCAGTGATGTGAACCGTGGTTGTAAACACCTTACAAAATCAGAGCCATCAGGTTTACCCCAAGGCTCTCCTTTCGGACCTCTAGTTTTAAGAATGTAATGATTTTGGCACCAAAATTATGTCAAAGCTTTAAATGTTCGTAAATGATCTTAAAATTTAAATGGAAATTAACCTTAGCCAGGATATAACGCAACTACAACGGGGCCTTAATACGATTAACTGACTGGTGTATAAACAATCAAAAGGTGCTTAATATAGCAAAGTGCGTTTATTTAAACTTTTCTCTTTTATATCAACTACCAGAAGTCTGTAGTTCGCGTGACTTGGGTGTAATTGTTGAAACCAAGCTTGACGTCAGAGATCACTTTGACTATAAAGCTAAAAAATCATCACGCCTTAGAGGTTTTGTATGTCCAAGCACAATTCTTTAACGAGCCTATTGTTCTTTTTGATTCCTGCGTGCCTTGCCTTATAAAATTATGCAGCCAAAGCGTATCGAGTGTATATAAATAGATACGCCTGGAAAGACTACAAAATTAAATATTATCTTTCATTTACAAAAAAAATTGACATCGACTAGACTTTTATGAATCTAGACTTTCACACTTCAAGCTGTCTTCATTTGAACACAGGTGTATTGAAAATAAATTGATTTAAAGACTTTTGCTATTTATAATTTCGAAAAGTGGTAACACTTATGTACTTCAATTTTATGTTAATATTTTACTTAAAAATGATCAACATCAGTACGTACAGTTATCCGCTTGCTGTGTTTGCTGTTGTTTGGGCCGCGGTGCTTTCTTAGGACGTTTGTCGGCAGCGCGACGCTGTTCTATCAACGCTCTTAACCGCTCGATCTCCGCCTGGTACTCACGCAGTTTCGCATCTTTCGGATCCTCGTTTCGAACTGGTTTATTTTTGATAGCTGGAAATGTCAATATCAGAATTTGATGTAAGCCATAGCCATACAAAACAAAGTTTCTTGTAATTGTAACATGGTAATTTCGTTACAGAAAATGGGCGGTATTTCACCGTCGCTAAAGCTTGGTCCTGCGCCCGATCTCTCGCCGGGCATGTCGGATAACCCTCCCATCGGACTGTGAGCGTGAGAGAACAGGGAGTGCAGCTGTGCCTGCGCGTACAACGAGCACTGTGATCCCGTCCCATGCAGATGTCTCCGCTGAGACTGGTCTGGAGAACACATTATTATTATTAACATTCAAATAAATCACCTTTGGCGCGGTGTGCATATCGCAACGTAGTGATAGTTTCATCGTAATTGTAGGCAGCGGGTCCGATGTTGGCGATCATTATAGTCTTGCTGTTGCCGCCCAACGAATCCTGTAGGATCCGCGTCAGCTTCGAATCTCTGTGGACCAATCATATAACACAACGCCTTTTATAGATGAGCAGAAAGCAGAAGCTACTTGCTAACACAAGCTATTGCATCTTACAAGTGGTCAATTCATATTTTCGAAACAGCAAAAAAACTCATATCCCATACTGCCGTAGATGTCCAAGGTAAGTATATAGTGACACTTTTTTAAATTTTAAATTTTAGGAGGAAATTAAAGGAGGAATTTTAGAATTTTGTTCAAGCCTGATTTGAAATAGTTATTGATAAGGTGCGTCCAAACATACGTTTGATATGATGTACATAAATAAATACGCATCGAAATAGTATTAAACACTATACTAAATATCGCAAGCGAACAAGAACTGTTGTAAAACATACCTCATCCTTCCCCTTCTTCGAGAATTAGTGATACGCAAAACCAAACGCGCATTGTTAAATTGTTTGATATTTTAGCACGTTGTAGTAAAAATTTAATTAACATGTTTATGTTTTATAACTTTGACCACGTGTATATTTTGTCATGTTTAGGAAACCTGTGTACAATAATTAGTAATAACAGTATCGCCTAGGCGATAATGATAGTTAACATTATTTTGGTAAAGATTAGCTATTGTATGTATGGTTTCGTCACATAGGCTTAAGTCAGATATACTACAAGCAATTGTTTCGGGTTTGGATGTTTGCGCTTGTGTAAACGGACCCCGCGACGTAGGAGAGAATCCTTGAGTGGGGAGAGAGAATAAAAAACTACCGCTACGACCTTTCAATAAGATGTGAATGTTTTTGGGCCTGGCGATCAAATGTTTTGTTGATAAATTAAGGAAATGTTTCTTACTGGCACGTAAGCGTATTTTGTTAAATTTCATAACGTAATGACATTAAACGGTCGGCGACTTCTGAAAATATTATCTACTTCAAATAGTTGACTTACAGCCAAGAAGGGCTTAACTCCTCGGACCATTGTCTAGTCCGGAGTGGGGTGCCACTCACGTTAACAATGAGGTTGCATTCTGCAGGCTGCCGCCGTGTTTGGCACTATATGTCGGCCGATTGGGATGGGATACGGTCTTTTTTGCATCCTACCCTTGGGTGCGGATTTGCTTTTCGCCTAACAATCCCAACGTTGTTGCTGATCCTGTGGCTGATGTAGGTACTTGAGGGCATGAACGTTTTTATTGCATCTTCTGTAACGATGGGAGGCAGATTCCAGACATGGTTTCGTCACTACTGTGTACTGAAATGGCATCACGCTACAAGCGTCCCGGGATGTAAACAACATCGTTCTTAAAAATAAGTATAATTCCGCCTCCAGGTTCTTCAAAAGAGTCATTGCCAAGACAAGGTCAGCATATTGGCAGAATTGGCGGAAAAACTAGTTCGCTTTCCTTAAGGAATCCGTGCATTCTGTTCTCTCGCCAAGTCTGTCCAAGGGAATTTCTGTAAGCCATCACTTCCATCTCTGCACAGGACGACCCACTGACCCACGTCGCAAAAGAGAAAGCCGATCTTTTAGGTTCCCTTTTTGCGTCCAACTCGACTTTCGATGACCACCCTGCGATGTGAGTGCTCTATGCCCGATGTGCGAATCGCACAGTGCTCCGTACGCAAAGCACTCCTTTCCCTGGATATCCATAAGTCGAGTGGGTCTGACGGAATCTCCTCAATAGTGCCGAGGACATGCTCCAGAGTTGGCACCGGATCTAACGCGTCTTTTACGGTACTCCTACTCCCTAGGCGTAGTTTCAAATTCGTGGCAGACAGCTTTCGTGGATCCGATCCTTGAAAAAGGTAACCCTGATCTATACAATTACAGGTCACCTCCTTGGTCTCGAAAATAATGTTGTCCATCATTAACGGCCAGCTCATGTCAGGATCACCAGCTGATTAGTAACCACTAGTACAATTTTCGTCGAGGCAACTCAGCTGGTGATCTTCTTGTTTACCTTACACATCAATTGGCACAGGCGGTCGAGCCCAAGGGGGAGACCTTGATAGTTAGTTTGGACATAGCGAAGGCCTTCGATCGGATTTGGCACAGAGCGCTTTTTTCGAAGCTTCCATCTTACGGGCTTCCTAAGAAATTGTGCAATTGGATCAACAACAGTTTTCTCGCTGATCGGAGCATTAAAGTCGTGGTAGAAGGTGCATGATCCGATTACAATCCTGTCAATGCTGGTGTTTCTCAAGGCTGTGTGCTATCACTTACGCTTTCCTTCTGCATACTAATGATATGTTGCAAACCAGTTCACGTCATCGAGCACCGGAACAAACATGCGTCTCAAGTCGAGTCATTATTAAACAAAGCCTCGGGTATTGGGGACGACTAAATCTAGTCCAGTTTATTTCTCAGAAGACACATCGTCGTTTGTCGTATCGCTTTAATTTCCGGGCACTTTCATTGCTGCCTTAGCTAGCTCCAGAATATTCGGCGACGACATATCGAATGATGTGTAGTTTCGTGGTCACTTGGAAGGGAAACCCAAATTGACCTCTACAGTATTTCATGCCGGCACACCATTTGCAACTTTACAAGGCGCAAGTTCGGCCTCACATGGAATACTGTTCTCATTTCTGGGCCGGGACACCCCGGTGACAGTTCCTTCAACTTGACCACATCGTCGACGACGAGTTATTTCTGATCGGCTCGATTCACTGGAATTGCGAAAGGAAGGCTGCGTTTTAATAGGAGTTTTATTCCTCGCACGACCTCTTTGGGGAATCGTTTATCACCGGCGATTTTTCCGCACCGATACGACTTAGGGGCTGACAAGAAAAGAGCATACTCCTTCATAAACGGCCGGCACCGCACCTGCCTGGTGTTGAAGTTGTTCATGGGCGGCAGTAGCTACTTACCATTAGGTTAGTCGCACGCTCGTATGCCCCCTATACATACTATAAAAAAACCCTTTCTACTAATACAAGAAGATGCTAAAAGCTGTATGGATCCAAATGAAACTGCTACATAGTTCGTTTAACCGTGGAGAGACGGTGATAGAATATCCACTAGCCCATATTGCCCCGTGGGTGTCGTCAGAAGTGACAGAGGACAAGTGGAACATATGATGGTCAGCAGTGTCTTTCTGATATCAACTTAAAGTAATAAATAACTGCGTTTGCTAATCCGCCTGCCAAGCGTGGCAACTATGGCAAAACCCCCTCTGCTAGGCTGGCTATATTTATACCAGGCTGTACAAAATACATAGATATTACAGTTTGTTACCTGTAAGGAACGTGCGGACTGTTCTCTGCGAGTGCGGAGATGACATTGCCGAGGGAGGAGAGAGCTTGGTTGATGCGTGAGGCTTCACGCAGTCGGTCTGCCGACGCACCGGTCTTACGCTGTCGTTCGCTGCCTGCCAAGTCCACCAGATTCAACTTGCCCACTCTGTAAACGGCATCAAGTTCGGTTTAAAGAATTTTATTTTTCATAAGAACATACAATAGTTCACTCGTAATGAGACACAAAGTAATTATCTAATTATATTATATATAAGCAAAAAACCACTGACTCAATCACTCATCACAAGATCTCCAAAACTATACGCCCAATTGACTTGAAATTTGACATATATATCCTTTTTTCGACGTAGACCACCAAGAGAGGGTTTTGGAAAACAACCCCCGAGGGGGTGAAACAGCTTGTATTATGATATTATCACATCTACCTCTAGTGTTGAAAGAGATAATAGTCACAGATTGTTCACTTATACATATTAGGTATCCAGAATAAAGACATTACACTGTAAGTACGTATTTCTTCAGTTTAGCTAAGTTAATTTTAGTTTACTTTAGTTACATGTTAGGGAAACCGTGAAAAGGAGTATAAGAGTTGGCTTTAAAATTTCATAAAGTTTGACTCTAGCTGGACCGAGTCGGGTCTGAGCCGAGTGTCGGCCGTAGCACGATCACCGAGCCGGTCACGTGCCTGAAATTACAAAGACGGGCCTCCACCGAGCAATTACCGTTACGCTATGATACAGTATACTCTTCCGAGCAAAAATAGTGTTATATCTCAACTACAATCATGTTGAAGTTTGACGATCTGGAATTAGCGGCTATTGCGATCGCTCTGGATGATGAAGATGAAGAACATGTAAAATCCACCATGACGTTAGAGCTGTGCAGCGGACTCTTCCTCCATGACACTCTCTGAACTGCTAAAAGACTTGTGCACAGCGGTAGGACTTAGGTACATATTTCTTTTAATTTTTGTCCAAATTTAGCTCTTGATATAGTACAAAATTTTGTAATACTCAACGCCGCCACCCATATTTTTTGACGTTAATTTAAAAGTCGTTTTTTTTAATGTAGTTGTCAAAATCTTCACCGATTTGGAAAATAAACAACTTAGAAAAGAACCGGCACGAAACCCTGAGAACTTTAATGTAATGCGACTTGTTTATTACAATACTCTGTTATAATGCCATGTTACAATTAGAAAATCATTTACAACTTATAATAATCAGTACAATGTCAAAAACTTATGTGGTTCTCCCACAGTCCTCTGGGGTGATGTAACATGTCTGCATTTTAAATCTTAATCGAGCATGTATGTGGGTCACAGCATCACCTTACCATCATGTGGACTGTGTACTCGTTCGTCAGCCTTATTCTATAAAATGCATTCAAAGATTTATATGTAAATATTTGAATATTTACGAGTAGGTTGCATTATAATCTCAGTGATTTTACAGTCTAATTTTATGCTTAATGCATTCACTCAGAAAAGATTTTCCAGTTTTAATCAATCTAAATTTAGAAATTTCTAGTGTGGCGTGTAAATATTGGCTAAAATGTTTACATTGTTTTGTGGAACTTAGTAGAATTTGTAGTAATCATTGTAGATTAGCATTTACGTGAATAGAAACCAGTGTACCAGGCTCGCGTTACTGACCAGCGCATGTTTTTAGAACATACGCGCTATTTGTTGAGGAACAAGTTTTGCTACTTTATATTCGGTCATGAAAACTTACATAACATTTGCAATTCGTTAATGTATTTATCATTGCATATTAAAATTAATTTTTAACAGAACCACTGTCAGATAATGCAAAATGTTTGGTTTATATGGTTATGGAACCCCAATATTTGTAGTTCTTCTCAACAAAGTTCTTTTGTCAACAATATGCCATTAAAGTTAATGGAATGATAGGGCTGACATCTAGATCTAAGATGTATCTAAGAGTGATAAATAAAGAGAAATGAAATTAATATCTTAAATTAGCATCATTTATCTTGTGGAATCTTCGAAAAAAAAGTTGTGCAAAGTAACCGATATGAGCTTAGAATTTGGTCTCTACACGATTTTTATCACAACACTGAAGTGACTTAAGAAACTACAGTCCAGCTGACGGTGAGTGGCTACTGCAGGTCAGAAACACCTGCAGACAATTTCAAATAAAATGGCCACAAATGCGTCGAAATCTCCGAGGACTGAGATGGAACGCCTCATAGTGTGTAAATATACTGGCTTTATACACCCTTGAGACATAAGTACAGCAGTGCGAGCACTGCCATCTGGAAGCAGAGATAGGTAAAAGTGATAGCTATCCAGACGGACTCCCAGGCAGTAAAGGAATGCTACCATTTAGTAACGACATTTAATCTACAGACATGAAGACTTCTAATTTTTGTAACAGATTTTAAACGTACACATGTGTATATTATGATCCTGTGGTTCATTACATTCGCGGTTTTGTTCTTGTTATACAT
>DWHP01000430.1:0-20147 GCA_018247895.1 Parnassius honrathi
TCGCCGCTCGCAGCGTCGTTAAATACAGCTTTTTGCACGACGACGAAACATCCAGAATATTCCAGTAAATACGGGCGTGGACCGACCAGGCGAAGAAAGTTCGAGTGTGGGGCTTCCAGAAAGCTTAACTCTTCTGTTCGATACTAGATGTCGCTAGGGCATCGACTTAGGCGCGCAACACTATAAAAAATCATGATGACAACTCCAGTGCGATTATATAACAATTGTAGGAAACAAGGTTGGCTTCGTTTTGGTGTTTGCTTTCGATGTATTGTGATAAAGAGTTTCATGGATCAGTCGGGCTAGGCTTTTTGAGATTATACAAAAAGACTTGAGACTCAATTATGTTTTCTTTGACCAAACCCGTCCAAGCTTCTCGTCTTGTTCATTGCCCACAATTGCCGCAATAACAAAAACGAAATCGTTGTTACAACTCAGGGCCTTTAATGCCGCTTGATCTGCTGATTCATTCGGCTTGTGATATATTTGAGAACTCAGCCTCCGGAGATGGCTTTAGATTTTCTTTTAAGTCCTGGTTCACCTTATTCAAACAAGTTATAAAAAATCAGCCCTGCTTATGGGTGAAACCAGATATTCTAGGTCTTGCCCCTGTTGCAACCCACAGACCTTCCTTAGCGACATCTTTTGTTAGTGCGCAATGGTGTCCTATAGTGCAGTCCTATCTACTCCACGCTCATAGGATTCAAGTTTCGAATACCAGCCAGCTACGGCACTAAATCCAGGCTTCTTTTCTCCATCTATCTTTTTAGCTTTACGATATATTTGGATATTGTTACATAAAAATATAAATCAAGTAATGCAGTTTAAGCGTTTAAACGTCGTTAAGTCTCATCTATTTTGTTTCCACGAATAGCTAAGAAAATATACGGTCGCCGTAGGCAGAGCTCTGCGTACCAGGGAAGGGCTAAAACAATAACAAACTTGTCCTAGTCTCCGATAGGCACAGTTTTTGCCCGGATTTTCCTACATCCACCCATCCATCGGCACGGTACTCATGGATTTGGACAAGATGGTACTGAAAAAGGGAGGAATGTCTGAATGTTTCTGTTCTGTTTCCTTTTGAGCCAGACCAACATAACAGTCGGCAACCACGTGAAGGAAGAACTTCTCAGACTTGTCCTGGAGATTACTACGACCTGCATGCCTCCCCAGAGCCATTCGCCAGACCACTAGCTGGACAGTACAGTAGGATAGGTGTTAACATAGTCCTAGTGAGAATAAAGAGGAGAGTAGATCAACCTCCGCCTATCCCCATCAGAGTTGCAAAATCGTACTGTTTGCCAGTGGAAATTTACGGGTGCTGACTTTCGAAAGTCTATTGCTATAATGCTTATCTATATATTGTGCTCTTATAGGAGTAACAAATTTTATTAAACTAAGATCTGCTCATACGACTACATATATGTGCTTAAATTTTGCTAATAAGAACACAGCTGCATGTGCACCGAGGAACAAGAAACTAATTCCTTAAGTGAGATTAAAGTGCAAAGCTTTGCTGGCAATATACGATACTTCTGAAATTAGAATTTAAATTTGTTGAGGAATAATAAACAACAGTGAATTAATATATAATAGCTTGCTTATATCTATATCAACCATAATTTCATGTACCTTCGCATTTCTACTAATGGTTGAATTCCATCCATTAAATTAAATGTTGAAGAATTTTTGATTATATGTTTACATGTAAGATATTAAAGATAAAAATGATATTATTACACTAGAATTATATTGTTTTCGTTTCTATTTTTAGCTTATAAATGTAAGGTAAAAATTTAAGTAGACATGTTTATACGTCTCACTGCTAGGCACAAATCTCTATGTGAAAAGGATGTTGACACGTAAAAGTTGCCAATACGTGTCGGCAGACTACAAATTTTACTAAAACATTTTAAATTCAGTTCGTTAGTAGCGGCAGTAAAGTAAAGTAAAGTTACAGCCTATATACGTCCAACTGCTGGGCACAGGCCTCCTCTGCTCATTTCTGAGAGGGTTTTAGTGCAAGGAATTGTCCGCTGCGCTGCCCCAATGCATGTTGGCTAAATTCACAGGTCTTCGAAACATTTTTTTTTATTTCTCTGATATGCAGGTTTCCTCACAATGTTTTCATTCACCACCGAGTTAGTGGTAAATCAGCACTTAAAATTGCAATTAAAAATTTCATTGGTGTCGGCGGGGATCGAACCCGGTTTGCTCGCGTACTGTGAAATTTAAAGCGAGCGCTAACCATCTGAGCTACCACTGCTCTAGTAGTAGCGGCAGTGGTAAAATATAATAGAAAACATCCCCAGGATAAACTGAATACCCATCATGTGGATATGGCTAGTACGAAATCACCCGTATTTGTCTTCGAATTCTTTAACCTTTCTAACAAATCCTTACACATATGTATAGCTACAAGAATATTTGCTAAAGGAAAATTCTACGAATTCGAATGGATACGAATATAGATACGATACGATACGAACCCAGAACAGCCGTAGCTTTTACAATCACTAAACGAACGAGGCAGTCGTGTGTGTATAATCACTGTGTAAATAAGTCACTAAAATGCATAAACTTCTCAGAAACAAGAGAAGGCCTGTGCACAGCATTGGTCCGTTATATAGGCTGCAGCTTTACTGTGATAGTATACCGATATAATCGTGTCGGTATACTATCAAAGCAAAGCTTGATGTCCTTAAGATCAAACCATAATCTTTGCTCCTAGAATTTATTTTAAATTCTACGACTGAATTGGTTTCAGATTAACGGTTAATGGGTTGTACAAACTGCCGATCAGTTGTTCAAGCAAGCGGCATGGAAAAGTTTTGCATGCAGTTAAACTACAATTTTGATTTGATTACGAGTACCGGCGCAGTAAAACTTCAGCATATATAGTATTTGGTTTATTTAATAATGTGTATTTTTAATAAAATTATAGCGACAAACAAGCAAGCCATCGTCCTTATGATAAGTAGCTTATCATCACCATTTTCATTACAGCCCAACACAAGTCACTGCTGAACATCGGCCTCCGCCAAATAATGCTAGAAAGCACGATTCTGAGCCAACTACCAGGTCGTGATCCCATTAGTCCTTAGGGAACCTGTCTTCCCTGTTGAATTCGGTTTTACTTTGTAAAAAATTGTATCATGATTAATTAAAAGATAAAACCTTTCCAAATATATATGATATGCCGCCTTTTTAAATCAATGTTTCAACCAAAAAAAATGCGATAAAGTGGCCAAGTTTGATATAATCCGGGGTTACCGATCAAAGAGTTTGGAACACAATGGGTGCTACGGACGTGGATTGTATCGAACTCGGCCCTCTTTTCTCATTTATATGCTTGCTGGAATAAAGCTTAACACTTTTGACACATCTTTCCGTCGCCTGCTTAGTCGTTTTATATCTGTTATAAATATGAAATGGTTATACCTCAATGAATCTAAGAACCTGTTCCTAGTCACCTCTTACGGCACTGACTTATCCACTTTTTATTCTATACTATCTTTTAATTTATCTTGTTGTTATAAATACACGAATTCAGAATGTTTCGTTTTGTATTATATAGTTCAAATAGAAAACCTATTCAAATTAATATTTGTTTTAACTGTTGGAATATTATTATGTTATGTTTAAAGTAATTTTATGAATAATATAGTGCATAACTTAGAGTAAAAATAAGGATTTTATCTTTATCTTTACGAACGTGTTTGGTCTCCGGGTATCATAGTTGGGGTTTGAAGTAATGCTTATAGTTTATTAACCCTTTAACCCCTAAGCGGTCGAATTCCGTCAAAATTCAAGCGGTCGAATTCAACCGCGCACACCCACAGCACTTTTAACCATTAAAACTTATATTTAAGGACTACTTTCCTAGGAAGAAGTTTAATATTATAGAATCAATATGAAATTTTCTATCCTCTTGTGCAAAAACATAGTTATGCTATGGATATTTATTTATAATCTACGTTCATTTCATACGCTATTTTCGCGTGAATGTTATTGTGTTGAGTTTTGGGTTTTTCTAGTGTTTTATTAGTGTTTTAGTATAGCGTTTTATTATAAAATTGTAATGAAATTTTTTGTGTGAATAAAATTTATCTTTTTATGTAAGTAATTTCGAGTAATATATATTAAAATAATTGTGATTTTCATGCTGCTTACATTCACTTGGTATGTTTTGTTTTTGCTCCTATAAAAATAGTTAAATTGAGATACTGAATAAATTACTATTTTGTAACGTTTTTTATTTGTCGTTTTTCAGTCGACCTCTCTGTGCAGAGATGGAAGAGATGGCCGACAGAAGTTCCCTTGGTAGCATGGGCGAGGGACCACAATGCACGGGTTCACAAAGAAAGGCGAACTAGTTTCTCGCCAATTCTGCCGATATGCTGCTTTTGAAGGGCCTGGAGGCGGAGTTATACTTATTTGTAAGAGAGTAGGCGTTTGCATCCCCAGAACCGTTGATGCGTCAGACCAGGCCCAGTAGTACTCCTCCTTATGGCGTCATTCAATTTTACAGGAGCAAACAAACCATGGCTGGGATCTGCCTCCTGGGTACCACAAATGAAGAAACAAAAAGTTTAATTCCCAGAAGTACCATATCAGCGACAGAATCGGCAACAACGTTAGGATGGTGTTTTCAAACTTTATAATTACTAAGTTTGTTGTATTTTCTTATCTTAGCCCTAGGAACTACATATATCTATAAAAGAAATTACAAGAAACTAGTGTTCTCTACAACATTACACATTTTAGATAAGGTCTCAGGGGATTGTTTGCGGCGCACTGCACAGATTCTTTTGTTGTAATAATAATTGTAAACTGCTAAGTGTGAATATGTGTGGGTTACACCCTGAAACAAGATACGTATGAATATGGAAGCACTGATGAGAGCACAATACTTATGCAACTTAAGTTTATAATATTTTGAGTAAAACTACTTTTAGGGATTTTATTGTAATTCTAGAAAAATAACTCAATGTGTAGTGTTCTTGTAAATATGAGAAATATTTTTCTAATATAATTTTATTTTGTTCTGAGATGTTACAAAATGTCTATATTGAAGGCATAAGTACAATATTGTTAATGATGCTACGATGATTCCCCATTCAAGTTATCTTATATGTAGCCCTTAGAACCCCCGCAGCTACCTCTACCCCTACTATAAGTTGCAAAGGCCACTAAAACATGTCGAGTAAGTGCCTGTATGTTAGGTGGGATAAAGGTAATGTGTAATGTCCATTTTAAACCGATAATGGTAGTTATTGGGAATACTATGCTCAAAGTTGTTAACGAATACGTATATCTAAGGAAAATTGTCCGATTCGGTAAATAAAACATTGATCGAGAGATCAATTGACAGAACTAACTCGGCTGATTATCATTCCTGCTGGACATCAAGACGCATCTTCTCGTCACGCACAAAACACAAACGCAAAAAACTTTTACGGATAGGGCTGTGATGATGATTATCTCTTCGTAAGCTTGCCGGTAAAGTTGTAGTAATAAAACGTTTTCTGTTTACGAAACATAGTACGAAAGAATATTAAGAATAAAAGAAATGCTATTAGCATTACTAATAACCCCGTTAATAACTCCATGTAAGCTTAAAGTGATTTCGGACTTGCGCTTGTGTTTTTGTTGACAGATTCGAATCGTTACACTACTCGTACTGGTGCCCCCGACAACATTGTATTAGGAAAGGTAGTCTAAATCATGATCTTGTATGGGTTGGCTTCTGGCCAAGAAAAACCAATTAGTCAGTAGATAAAGATAAAACAAAAAAGTTTACCTCGATGTTGTCAAGTGAGAATGGAATTTGATATATAAGATTTCTAACGAATTCGATATATTCGTTTAAAATGAGATATTTAATATAAATACGTTTTGAAAAACTACAAACGCTAGCGACACTGCAGCTATATTAAGCTTAAAGCAAGAATTGTTCCGCTCGATCGGAGAAGGATCACGTCCGCATAGAATTCAAGTGTAAATACGCGGTTGTGTTTCGTATGTGAATTACGTGGCGTTCCATCTTAGTCCTCATGAGTATCGCATCTGCATTTTGATTCCTTGTTAAGGATACATGTATGTGTTTAAGGGTCACTGAATACACTTACCGTCGGGTAGACTGTGTGCTTTTTTGTCCCCCTCGTTATAGTCTTTGAAAAAAGTATGACGAAATTTTGATACAGATTTTGTTTACAATTTTTTTTATTATTAATTAATTAATTTATTTTGTAAATGGGCCCTTTGTTTTTAATAAATAATAAAATAAATTACCCAAAGTAATATAAAGAGTACTGGTATTACGAAGTAAGCAAGAAGAAAGTGCATATAAATATCAGAGTGGTGCAGTACTCGTAACCTAGAGAATTTCTACACATAATGTGAAACCAGCAAACTCGGCTAAGCAAAGTTAGCTTTTTATTAAACCATAGCTTCATACAAAGAAATGAGATGAAAAATCTCCTTAATATACATCCATTTGGTGGATTTTATTATTAGTTTATTTTTTTATTTTTTCTTATCTAGAATAAGGGTGGTAAACGAGCACACAATTCAACTGCTGGTAGGCGTGTACTGTAGCCCAGAGACCCTTGCAGAATCTATTCTCGTTTACCGGTAGCTCCGGTTAGTAGAGATACTCTACACACTACTAAACACAGCATACTATTTTACACTGGTATTCTGTGAAAACGTGGTCTATCCCTGGTATACACATCTTGGTGAAACTATGATACAGCTTCAGTGTGATTCCGTCGCTGTGTAACACGGAATACACTATTAAAACAAAGAGTAAATTTTTAAAAGTGACTTGTGTTTAAACGAATATAGTTTTGCCATTTATTAATTAATTGTTTAAATGTATCGTCCATCCTTGTTTAAAAAGTGCAAGATATTACAATTAGTAAAAAGTTACGAGATTGGAAAGAATTTTTATTTTATTTATCAAACATAATTATATATATGTGAGGTATTATAGCACTTGAGCGATATCCGATAACTTCAAAGTCTGAAAGGACTTTTTATTTTTTTCTTCTGTATTATTGAACGAAGTTTGACATGAATGGTGCTTTATTTTGCCCATTACGTATGCAAATAAATGACATGCATATATTGCACATTTGCGTGTGGCAGTACGTATTGATGGCGTATCGTGTTTAAATTCTACTCTTCTCTTTGATAGTTCCTATTTTTATTTATGACTGAGACTTATGTATATTTTGGTGGTTATTATATATTATACCTACACTTGTAAAATTAATCAGCAAAAAAAAAATTAAAAACAACTTATTACAAAATTGATCTTTCTAATATATGTTTATTTATGTATATTTACTGTTATTTGTTGTGTAATGTGGGTTTCTGTGTGCCCAATGCATCTACTTATCATCAGGTGGACTGTGTGCGCATTTGTCACCCAGATGATATAAAAAACCTTCTTATAAATGTAAACATTCCACTTTCTTGAAATACATAGTTCGCTTATAACGACATTACGTATAAAAGTTAGTGAGAGAACTTCTCTCTCGGTTTATCAAACAAATATTTGCTAAATGGAAAAGGTGTTTTTTTGCCCTGTGTGCAAGACTTGAGATTGCACTTCCTTTGAACTCGTAATGGAAACGACCGAAGATATATTTTGAGATTCCCCACACATATTTTGTATTTGACATTTTATATTCCACTTAGAAGAAAAAATCTGAAATTTTTTTCGTGTTTTTAATATTATCAATTGATTTCAGAGTGAAAATTGTCTCCGAATAATCGAATTATTTTTATTTAGAATAATTCAATCCTTTAATATGAACTCATTCACATTTTTCATACTTTTTATTTATAGCGTAAAGTCAGTTGGGCTTTTAGTAGTGTCTCATGATACGGCCGATAGTGATAATTATAATAATTAACAGTCATATCTGCGTGACTCTGTAAACTAATACAAAATGTCGTAGTGTAAATGACATATTACACTCTCTCTTGAAACAGCAGCATGTTCCGGAGAACAACCGAAACTAATGAAGATCTCGGTTGCTGACCCACATGCCATGCATGACAAACACCCCCCCCTATGATGCTAATAATGGGAGGTGGGGGGACTACGTTTCGCTATCGACTTTTGTTAATCTATAATGAACGATGACGATGACTCACTCTTTTGTACTCTTATTTCACAATAAGTCGTGTGTGATAAAGTTACAAATTAAAGATTTAAAATAAATAAATATATTGAACATACTTTTAAATTCATTAAAACGTCTCTCAATGTGCATAAACTAGTCAAATAATGTAATTATACAATATGCATGATTCCGACAAAATTCTAATCTTTCTTCTAATCAGTATAATTCTTCTAATCAGTAGGACATGGGTATTTAAAACAAAACTAACTTCGATTTCAAAATACGGGTATTATTAATTTACTAGTCCGTTTGGAATAGTATTTTAGATCGAAAGTTCGTTTATTATGATATTATGCTGTTCTTAAAATATCATTAAAAATGAGGTAACCACATCGCCAGGATTTTATCTTGTATCGTGTAGGTAATTAACAATTATAAATTGCATAAGGATAAACATTGACGCTCAAAACAGTTATTCAAAGACCATGCAATACTTGATCCGAGCGCCATTAAAACCAGCGCACAGCCTCTGTGCCACCGCGGGCTTCAAAAATGTCACCAATTTTAAAAATGCTGTTCTCAAAATATAATATTTTGGACAAACAGCTCTACACAATTTTATTAAAAAATAACTTGCATATCTAACAGAGATGCCTCTCTCGTAACATGATAAATCACTTGACTTACTGTAGTACTTTTAGTTTATCCAAAATAATATTAATAAAACTGAGTTTATTTTAAAGCCGAAAGAAGCTGAACATGGTCTGAATTCCCAAAATTTTCACTCAATGAAAACTTTTTCTTTTCCACGTGATATGCGTCGAGCGTGTATTTTTTATATTTAATTTTTTTTTATAACTAGCTTTAATTAAATTTTGACGATATTAATAGTTTTGTATATGACCCAACTAACTATTGGTTAGATTCCGTAAATGATGGGATAATGTTTTGTCATTATACGTCATTTTGTATTTGATATTACTCTTCCTGCGACCGTATTGGCTACATTGTTTAATTGGATACACAGTGATTACTTGGCACTTTTGTAACGAAAACAAAGTCTAATTCGTTATAAAATCCTATAAAATGAGCATTGTAAGTAAGACACCGCTAATAACAAAAATTCGTAATGCAATCTTTCCTTTCTACAAAACGCGATTCAAGCTATTTTAATACTGTTATCAAATTAATTATTGAAAAAAAAAATATCACGCTATTTTCTCTAACCGATAATCATGTCGGCTTTTTAGTAATTTAAAAACGTAATAATACGCTAAAATATTATTGTTTCCTGTTAGGGTATTATACTTTATCTCCTCTTATTAGATTATATTAGAAGTTTCGTGTATCTACATCTCTCACCATCAACTCACCGGGGTTTATTTTTATTACATGTGACGAAATGAGATGTTTATTCCGACATCTATCGAAGACTGCGAGATTTTGGAAGCGATTCTCATAGCTGTCTCTTCGGGTATCCACAGTTTTAAATATGGTAATGATTTTCTTATTCGCTATCACACGGCAAAATCATTGTAAGGTAATTTTTTGATATTATTTATTTCCGAATTTTCACAAAGTTGTATGCGATGCTAGAAATGGAATAACTTTTTATCGTAAAAAGCCTGAACTTATAAAGACTAAGGCAGCAGAAACTAAAAACAAAAGTTGCTTCATCATTAGAGAGAAAAACGAACGACCAGCCGAACGCTACGCAGTAACAGATAAAATTCAATTTGCGAAGTGAGGATTGAAGAGGGTTCGAAATGATGGGTGAAAACGTTGACTTGCCGTTGACGAAACGGAAACGTTTCAATGAAAGTACAGAAAAATAACAGCGAAAACGATTTGCGTTATTCTATTACCAATTATATATATATATGTGTGTGTGTGTGTTTGATATACTTTTTCTAAAATATTTGTCTATAAGACTACAAAATCAGTATTTAATAAATTGAACTTAACGAAAAAAATGGAATCTATAATGGACAATGTATGTAGGTATTTAGAAAATTATATAGAACTTCTTTTTTAGATTTTTGTGTAGGTACTATTTTGTCCGTTGTACTCCTTTTATTTATTTATTCATTAAGCGAAAATAATTTGGCAATTCGTAGTTTTATTTACACTTACGGATTTTTTTATAGGATTGAGTGACAAACGAGCACACAGTCCAGAGAATGCCTCGTTTCCAGTAAAAAGGGTCTCCGATTCTCTACACTCACCACACGAAACACAGCAGCATTAAGCTACTATTTTACGCTAGCATTTTTTGAGAGCGTGGTCCTTCCCCGGTCGAACCATCCCATTCGTGCGACAACTATACTTCTAATATAACTGCAGCATGGCTCTGCCACGTATATATATATATCTTGTTGGAATTTGGATTAATATATCTTAACGATATTTAATCCATATTGACCTTGTTGATTGACGTCGGTTCGTTTCTGACCCATAGAAGTGAATTTCCGAAATTCTGTAAATTAAATTCTACGAAATAAGAAAATCCATCACTCGATTTCATGAATTGACCGATTTCATGGATTCACGGAATACGGTTAGTGTCGTAAAAGGTGACTGTGGGAAGTGGCTGAAACATTAGATACTCTCTCGTTTACACCGGATGGAAACTAAAAGTGTAAGAGACATCTGGTACTGCAATTATTATTTCGCCCATAGGAGATGCAGAAGTATAACAGTGGACTTTTTAGAACTGAAAAAGAAGTAGCAAAATTTTACTTCAAGTAGCATTTGCTATCTTTAAAATGCTTACTCCAAAGTTTTTACATGTGTACACTCGCGAGCAATAAAAATGGGTCTGTCACAAAACTCTTAATATGTTCTGAAATGTAAACGACAGCATAATGCATTAACAACTACTCTACAGCCCCATTATGAGTAAGAAAGAAAAGTAGTAACATCCACATATACGTTTTGCTGGCCGCAGTACTTCTCTCATCAAATAGAAAGTCTTGGGGCAAGGAATCCCCATGAAAAATTTGTATTAGCGGTAATCAAACTCCGCTTATATTATTTAGGTTTATATGTCATTTACTCAGTTTATTTAATATGAGAATTTATTTAATTTATTATAATATATATAGATTCACAACTCAAAACTATTTAAAAGATGATTTTATTTTTAGAACGATACCACGAAAAACGTAGAGTAAAAGAACATAGTTATTTCATTATTTTGTCGAAGATTAAGTTAGGATCAGAATAGAAATATTTAAACAATTTTCTGAAATAAGATACTTCGATTTATATTACAACTACTACTGGTACTACTCAGCTAACTGCAAAATATTTTATTATAAGTAGTAAAAATTATTTAAGAGTGTAAATTTCGGTTTTAGAGGCTGAATTGTAATTTTTCTAGCAAAGTACTAAAGACATAAATTCAGCGGCTGTCATGTATTACAGAATGTCGTTGCGTTTTCCTATTCCCTAAGGCTATATTTTACATCAGGCCCTTAACGTCTGGAAAGAAAATATTTTCAAGGACAATATATCTTACGAGCAAATTCAAAAATATTATACCAATGCAAGTTTTATGACAAAGAATCGCATACTTTTTTATATAACTATAACCGCCTATAAAACTTGCAAGTGTTATACGTGGAACACGTTATACGTTTATATGTGGTAGAGCCACGATGCAACTATATTATAGTTGTAGCACGAATGGGTCGGCTCGACCGGGGTGGGAGCACGCTTTCACGGAATAAAAGCGTAAAATAGCAGCTCAACGTTTCATATGTCAAGTGTTTCGTACGGCAGAACCGAATACCCTTTTTACTGAAAACAAGGCATTCCATCTTATTCTTCACGAGTGACAACGCATCTGCATTTTGATTCTTATTTTTGTTATCATTAATTTATTGCAGGTAACATAAGATATGGATCTTACGTTATCTGAAATAAATTAATGATAAAAAATAAATGGAGGATAAATGTAGATGCTGTCCATGGGCCACAATATCAACTTACCATCGGGTGGAATGTATGCTTGTTTGTCATCCTATTTGATAAAAAAGATACCGTGTTAATCAACGAACTACACTTGGGGTATACATACTCGTAAATCCGTTAAAAATGTCAAAATCAAATCCCGAGAGGCGAGTAGGTTGATGGTCAGCTACATCACTAGTGGAAGTGCAAAAGGTTCTTTTTCTTACAAGGTGATCTACTCACACAGACGATTCGATGGCAAAGCTTTTTTTACCTCAAAAAAGCCTTTTTATTGATGAGAAATTGAAATTTTGAATAATAAGATTTTACATTTGACTTTGAATGGGCTCTTCGCTCCTTAACACAACTTTAAGCTTAGTGAGGTCGAGTTGGCCAAACTTTAAAGTTATGCGGTGTAGTTGACATATTCTTAAAAAGCCTATATTCAGCAGTGGAAGAGGAAAGACTTATGAAGAAAAGCAATCACATAAAATGCTTATTTCCTCGTTTTCGTAAACTCAACGTTTAATTTATGGTAAGACATAGTATCTTCCAATGCAGAAGAATGGCAGCATCAATATAGTTAATTTTGCAACGGTTATGATTTGAATCGTAAATGTGTAGTAAAGTGTAAAGAAGATATCATCGCCTCCCGTACATGTCATTATTACCATTTGGATTAATTTTACCGTTACAGCCTATTAAGTCCATTGCTGAACATAGGACTCCCCCATATATTGCCTAACAGGGGAGGATATTAGCTACATTTGCCACGCTTGGCGAACGGGTAGTCAACCGCATTTTTTTATTTTTAGCCGTCACTAGGAACGTGCTGCTGCCTACCTCTTGATTTGTTTCCCTCTGATGTTTTTTACGACACCCACGGGGTGATATGGTCACACCGCCACTTCAAGGTAAATCTCAATAGCTGTACAATAAATAATAGAACAATATGTGAATTTTATCCGGACTTCAGTCTAGTAAATTTAGGTCTCACAGCTGATGCCTTGTGTATTGCACAAAGCTACAATTAGTCATCATAAGCCAAGTGGATCCAGATATACAAAATAAAAATGATGAAAATTAGTTGATGAGGAACAGCGTCAAATGTAGGTAGGTGTGTTTTTAAGTTCGCGAAATGGGTTGGTAGGTAATAAGTGAGACGTCGCTCTATTACTTGCTAATTGAACAACTAATTATTAATATAAATACTTGGTTTTATTGTAATTAGATCACTAGTCTTTGAGTTATCGTTAACCAAACAAGTCAATCGAGAAGAAATTGTGAAATATGGAGAAAATCAAGTTCCGTGCCGTTATAAAGTTCCTTACCAAGTGGGGAAAATCAGTTCAGAATATAATGGAAGAGATGTCATCCATTTATCCAAGATAAACTAAAGTCCAAGTAAAACTATGGTTTACAGGGGGCATACCCTTTTTAAACAAGGCAGAGAGTCACTTGAAGACGACCCACGGCCAGGAAACCCGATTGAGGTGACCACTTCGGAAATTATTCAAATAGTCGAAAAATTAATATTAGAAGATGCCCGCCTAAGGAAAAAACAGCTCGCGGAAATGATAGGAGTATCAGATACAACCATTTTTAAAATTATTCATGACCATCTTGGCACGACTAAAGTCAGCGAAAGATGGGTGCCTGGAATGCTCACGCTGCCACTAAATCAACGGCGCTTGGAATGTTCTCGTGCATTTCTGGACCTGTGTATGGAAGACAAAGATGGAGTGTTGGCTCGAATTGTTAATGGTGACGAAATTTGGGAAGAATAAGTCGCTCGCGTCCGTAGGCTTCGACCATCTAATCCTGGGCCCCCGTGTCCCCCGGGTGGTGCTAAATGATCGATAGGCCGATAGCACAGACTCGGCTCCTAGCAGTGGTAGCGGCGCCCCGTAATTCGCACATGAGGCACCAACTAAAATAAATGGCCCCAAGTTCCCGCCTTTAAAGTGCGTCCCTTTAATGGAGCAGATGTGCTAAGAATCTCTGGGAGGAAAACCGGCGATGAGGTTCACCACCAATCACGTTCTGTCTCGCGGAGGGGCGAAAAGTGGATTTCAGAGGCCCGTCTGGCTGCCTTAAATGTATGTGGAGCAATGAACGACAAAATGGATGAAGTATGCTATATATGATGTATTATAGAGGAATAGATGTGTTATGTGTAAAACGAAACGGAAGGGAAGGGGTATACTGCATACTGGTATGGTGTAGACAAGACCGAGCGGGCATGCCAGGGGATCGGTATCTTTCTTTCAGAAAGAATAGGCCAATGTGTGAAAGAATATGAATGTGTAAGCCTAACACTGCTATGAATACCAATAAAAATGGGCTTAAAGAAGTTGTTTGTGCTAGGGGTCTACGCTTCAGACATGTTTAAGCCCACTTATATCCGAGAGCAGTTTTGGTAAGGATGGTGTCAATGAAATGTTGGGTAAATGAAAATAATATTATGCTAGGAGATTTTAATAGATGGGTTTGGGTGAGGAGGCTTGGTTATAAAAGAATATTGGGAGCGTTTGGTGATGAAAGTACAAATGAGAATGGTGAAAGTCTCCTCACCGTATGTATGGAAAATAATATTTTTGTGACGAGCACTTGCTTTCGCTACAAGAGGTTTCAAATGTTTACTTGGGAAAGAGGTGATGATAGAAGTATGGTAGATTTCATAATTCTAGATGAAAGAATTAGGGGCGTAGTGGGTTTATCGGGGATCTAACGTAGGAACGGATCATTATTTTGTTTTATGCCGAATTAATGGTCTATTTCGGCATTGGCGCCATCGGTCATCTGTGTCTACCACTGCGTTACAGCATATAAGAACAGAAAGGTTAGAAGATGAAGGTGATAAAAACAGGTACTTATGCAGACTGAAAGAGTATACAAGTGGTTTGGATGAATTATGTATGAATGAGTTAGATTTGAAGAATGTATGGCAAAATGTTAAGAAAGGTTCAGTGGACGCAGCTACCGAAGTATGTGGTGTTAGTAAGAGAAAGAATGAAAGGAAAAATAATATGTTATGGTGGGATGATAATAGACGTATGAAAGTTTAAGCAAATAAGAGAGCATGGCTAGATTTACTAGCAACAAAGGCTGATAATTTTAGCGGTTCGAACGATGATATTATAAGAAAAAAACCAGTTTTTAGACATGTAAATAAGAGAGTAAAGGAAGTAGTTGAAAGAAAAAAGCAAGGAAAAACGGATAAGAATGATAAAAGAATATCGGATAACTTCCAAGCCAATATTAAAATGTTCTGGAAACTCGTAAGAACTACCAGTGGAAATTCAAAACAGCCTATAATGAATGCTATGGGAGACGAGAATGGCTATATTCTGAATGATGAAGTTTTGAGTTTAAAGAGATGGAAGGAATATTTTGAGAGCGTATGAGTGAGGAGACGACGTATGAACTAAATGAAATAGAAACTCCGAAAGAAGAGGAGAGAGGTAGTGTGATAAGTGTAAATGAAAGAATAAAAGCAATGAAAAGCATGAGAGTAGGTAAGGCTGCCGGGTATGATAGAGTTTCAATCGAAATGCTAAGGGCTGGAGAGGAAGTGGTGGTAGGCCTGCTGCACACCTTATTGAATCTATGCTGGGAACTGAAGCGAGTACCGGTAGACTAGTGCAAAGCCGTTATAGTCCCGATATATAAAGGAAAAGGGTTGCAGTTGGACTTTAAAAACTACCGTGGTATCAGCCTTCTTAGCATTGTGGGAAAACTGTATGTTAAGGTACTAATCAAAAGGGTCATGAAAGAAACTGATGGAAAAATTTGGGATGTGAAAGCGGGATTTATAAATGGAATGGGATGTACAGATCAAGTCTTTTCTATGCGCATGATCGCGAATAAGTTTTTGGCCAAAAACCAAAAGGTTTTTTGTGCGTTCATGGACTTGGAAAAGGCCTATGACAGAGTGGACCGGGATGTGCTATGGCAAACACTTAACTCATTTGGGTTGAGTGCTGGCTTGATATAGGCATTGGAGTCCATTTATAGGGACTCTAATGCTTATGTTAGGATCAATGGGGTCTATTAGATCTGGATTGGCATCCATAAAGGTGTCAGACAGGACTGTGTGGCTTTTCCGAGGCTGTTCAACCTATTTATGGACAGTTGTTTGGAAAATTTGAAGTTGAAGAATGCGGATTAAATATGAGAGAGTTAACCACCAAATGCCTTTTATACGCCGATGATCAAGTTATTCCTGCGTCGTCGGCAGCCGAGTTGCAAATGGTGGTTACATTTATGAACAGATTAATAAAAGCAAGGGGTATGAAAGTGAACGCAAGTAAGACGTAAGTTATGGTTTTTAAAAGAGAAGAAAGTAAAACAATATGTGAAATAAGAATATAAGGGGAGTTGATCGAGCAAGTGGATGTGTTTGTATATTTGGGTTGCGTATTTAGCAGGGATGGGAGATATGATAAGGATATAGAACGACGTATGAACGCAGGAAGTAAAGTAAATACGGCCCCACACTCTGTTGTGAAGAGTCAGTATGTGTCAAAAAAGGCACGTATGGCAATTCACAAAGCTGTATTGGTCCCTACTTTAACGTATGGTAGTGAAAGTTGGGTATGGCAGAAGAAGCGCGAGAGTGGAATAAATGCAGTAGACATGCGGTCGTTAAGGAGTGTATTAGGGATGAATCTGAATGACAAGGTCAGAAATTGTTTGATAAGAGAAGAGTGTGATTTGCAAGATGATGTTGTGACTAGGATTAAGAAAGGAATGCTTCGGTGGTCATGTGGAAAGAATGAATGAGGAAAGAGTGACAAAGAAAATTTATGTTGCAGAAGTAAATGGCAGAGTCGGAAAGGGGCGTCCTAGGTGAAAATTTATTGACCAAATTAGCGATTTATTGAAAACTGGCCAAATAAGGTGTACCCCTAACCGATGAGTATGTATGCGTAGGTATATGAATGTGAAGGAGGCGAGATAGGTGTATCAGGATCGTGCCAAATGAAAGTTTGTAGTAACTTGGGTTCACTGTTATGAACCTGAGTCCAAACAGGACTGTATGCAGTTACACAAAAAAGGCACACCACCACCCAAGAAATTTATGATGGCACAACCGGCGGGGAAAATCATGGCAACAGTCTTTTGGAACTCAGTAGGAATTCTACTGATTAATTATAAAGATGGGAAAAGGTATCTCCATAACCGGAAATTACTAAGCTTCAATCCTAAACCAAATGAAGGAAGCCACAAAGGAGAAAAGAAGGGGAAATTTGACCAAAGTAATCCTTCCGCACGACAACGCGTCTGGTCACAAGTGCCATGTTGCGAAGGCTGCCCTGCAGAATATATTTTATATATTATACATTTTAGACAAAACAAATCATTTTTTGAGGGTATACATAAGTTAATTGAAAGATCCGAAAAAGTTTAAGGGTAGTAAGTGAATATATTTAAAAGGAAAAATAAATTTGAATTTTTATTTCCTCTTGTTACCCCCCATTCCGCGAACTTTAAAATACTAAACGCCTGTTGCAACTGACAGTGACAACCAATCCTTTGAGGGATACGTTTCATACATTTTATGCGATGATGTATTGACCATTGGGAACCACTATTGAGATCACATAGCAAATATATACAAGATTTCGTTTTTTATATATTTTAACGTAATAGTAAAATACAGTAAGATATTTACTTGAAATTTGTTTAAAAATTATTAAATATTCAAAGATATTCTCACAAGTAATTAAACATAGCGCTATTACTTTGGGTTATCCAAACAATTACCTATTTACTCTCAGGTATAGTGTGCATATCAACTCTCAAATTATTCGGTGACCGCTTTTAATCTATCCGATGCCACCTGGCAATCAAGGTAATGTTATGTGGTATATTATTATATTGGCCTGCGATAGGAAGAGTTTCATGAAATGCAACGATTTTAAAGTGATTTTGTGCATTTATACTATATATATTCGACACTGCAACAAAACTGTCCAAATATTATGAATATAGTCAAGATTCGAAATTGACTCGGGACCTTTTTAAAAAGACTTTATTTCTATTAATGTGCGATACATTACTTATACTAACTTAATTAATCCGCGATGGATTCTAACTTAAAAACTACATGTCCGATACATGTGGAAGCTTAACTAAGACTCTCCTAATTCTTATTCTAGATCATTGAACTAAAGAACAGTTATCGGTGTTTACACGAAAGACACGAATACCGGGATGTATAACTAGATATTATATGTTTGACATTTGAAGTATGAACGTAAACAATTAATGTTTATTTTATGTCATATATTTGTAGCGCACACATAATTAAATCGATATCTGTCCATTTTATAATTATGTTTTAAATATTCAGAAGTATGGATATGAGGTATATGTAGGAACTTGTTCAATGGTTGCGTTGGATGATCAAGAGCATTTTTGTACTGAATGTAAAATAGTGTTATCTCAATAACTACTTTGTTTTCTGCTTTTAATGCAATAATTGTATTGGACTAGCAAATATAGGTTTCTTACTTTTATGCGATAACCGCTACAGCTATTTAAAGTCCAATGCTAAACAGTCCTCTCCACTAATTGCCTCATATTTAGCATAGTTTTCACGATCTGTCACGCACGCTTTACACGAATATGGAACCAAAAAAGTGGGTTATATTATATTATAATACGCAGCCAATATAATATAGTTCACGGCTGGAAATAGGCACGAATGAAATTGTATATATAAAAAAGATATCATTGTAGGCATCCTCACACTTCTTGAAGCGGGGAAGAGTTCATAGTGCCATGCTGACGCATTTGTTCTCCTTACTTAAACATTTGTAATTAGTAAAATAGTGCATATTATTAATATATGTTCTTATTTCCGACGCTGATAAGAATTTAAAACTAGAAAAGTTATTATTTTATATCAGAAGTATTTTTTTATTTCGTTTGCAAATAGCATTTATAAAATTTCATTTATACTGAACGGAATAAAATAGTTGAAACGAACTGAATAAAATTTAATTTACAATAAAGTTAGTGTCACGGCCCTGAGTTGCCCAGACGAAAGTCGACTGAGGTAGGGCCCATCTGTACTCAAGCTCGACGGGCAACCCAGGGGAGAGCCCAATGGCTTATGGAAATTTATTATATAATGGATGAGCAAGCAAACACAAAACTTACCTAGTTCAGGAGTAGGGTAGACCCCAAGGCGTCGTCAGCGTGGTGTGAAGGTAGTGTGGGTTTGTATATGAAATAACGTGTATAGTGAGTGCTAACTTCACCAAGATAGGCGGACAAACCCGCCGTCGCTGCACCGCTTCAAAGGGCGCCCTCACTTCCGAGCGCCGAACTCGTCTCACTTCAATTAGCACAAAACTGTATTCTAAGAGCAACGCAAACTCATTTCAATTCACAAAGTTTAGAGTTCAATCGAACAAGCCAATTCACTTCGTACTATATCAAAATGCTACGTAAGCTACACCACAATGTCAAAACCAACACAAAGTTCCTTTACTCACTACAGTTAACACGCTCGAATCTTCTAGACTATAATACTATAGCAATTCCGTGCGATATCAAAGCGCCGCTTAGACAACTAGTCGACACAATTAACAGCAAATGAAGTTAAATTAATCACGCAATCCCAATCAAAGCCTAGTAACGTATCTTAATAGACTAACACTATATCGGCCAACCGATTTAACAAATTTTTACTTCGCAACGCGACAAAACAAAGGCTGCCGGTTCAGCCAACTACGAACAAGAGGCTCACAGGCGCACTCAGCAGGAACTTGCAGCGAACTGATCTAGCCTTCGCTTGCAGCGAGGCCGACGCAAGCGATTCCCTCCCCGCGCCCCCGCTCTCAATCCGGTTTTCAATCAGGTGCAAACACAGAGCGTTTATGCGCAACTCTTTGTACGGTTTTTTATCAATGCAGCGGTAAAAGTTCAGCAACTCTCCTTCGTTGAATTTGTTGCGTAAATCTTAGTCGTTTTGAATGTCGATAATTTCTAACTGCATTGACTCTGGCGCATTTTCAACTGAAATCGTGAAAGGATTGCTGA